>JACWBX010003678.1:74075-87130 GCA_014622435.1 Polypedilum pembai
GCTTTAATTCACAGAATTTCTAATTAAAACTTGAATTATTTTGTTTTTGTTACAAAAATTATTTTCGAAAAAGTGTTTTGAAAATTTCGAAAATACAATATTTTTTCGAAAAGGGGTGTGAAAACACATTTTAAATTGAAAATTTCAACGGCCAAAATTTCGAGTGAAACTACCAAGATTTTCACTTTTTCTGATTTTTGTTCTCAATATAAAAGCTTTCTAAAATAAGAGCTTTTTTTTTGAAAAATACGTTAAAAATAGTTTATTAGAAAAGCTTTTAAAATTTTAAAACTAAAAGATTTAGTTTCTTATAATCGAGGGAAGACGGTAGATTTTTTGACATAGTTGTGTCTTCTTGGTAATTTTAGTACATGAACTAAAAGTAAAGTTTTAGTAATCATTACTTTTTGTTAAAATAGTCAAAATATCTTTGTTATTCAAATAACACTGAAATCTTTTTAGACTTATTATTAATATTATTATTTTGATAAAATTTTAATTTTAGTTTGAAAAATTAAAATTCAAGGCGAAATAACTGGTGTTTTTCGCCATATTTAATTACATTCGGCCACATTTGACCTCATTCGGCAACATTTTATACAAGTTATTTCGTCTTGATTAAATTTAAAGAAATACGTTTTAATTTAAGGAGTAAAAACTAAGAAATTTAAGAGATAGTTAGAGATATTTGCAGATATTAGAAATAATTTTTTCAAAGATAATCAGAGATTTGAGAGATAATTGCAAATAGCCAGAGATATTTAAAGATAAATAGAGCTTTAGCAGAGATAATTTTCAAGTATCCACGGATAGTTTTTACCTCTTATTCTAAATCATCATGAATTTAATAGTCAAGTTCATCAAGTATCAAAGTGTTTCACATTTTCACACTTTTGTAGAGTTGTTCACTTTAAAAAGATTTCTCTAGAGATTCAAAAGATTATAAAAATTACAAGCAAAATCACTGAATCATATTTCCACTCAAATGTCATTCCTCACATTGATTATAATGATGATAATTGTAGAGTAATGATTTTTGTCTCCTTCCTGATATTCAAAAGACTTTTTTTTATTTCATAACAGATTGAAAAAGTGCTTACACGTAAATATCGTGATAGAAGTCAATATTAAATTTAATTCGATGCAATAATTGAGCGAGAGAGATTTTTAATTATTGATAAGCTTTTTGTGTGAATATGTTTACGAGGAGAAAGCTGAAAGCAAAAACAATGACATGTTGGATTAAAAATTTTAATTGCTATTTTTTGTTCGATTATTTTTTGCTTCTCCTCCTCATTCAATTCACTTGATACATGTCAATGTTTCATTTATATACACAGTAGCAATAAGGTAGGCAGACATAATGATATGACACACAAAAAAAGGTTTCAAATTTGTTGACAATATGGAAAATAATTCTTGTTAATTATGATGAAAAAAACATGAATATCAGCATAATTATTCATCTTGTTTTTTGAATTCATATATGAGCACAATTTAACTTTTGTAAGGTTGCATTAAAATTTTATGATTTCATAACTAATCAAATTTATAACAGTTTATAACAATTTTTGTAAAAATTATAACAGTTTTATAACACTTTTAAAAGAATTTATGACAATTTTCAATAGAAAATTATAACAATTTTTCAAAATTTTAAAAACTTAAAAAAATTAAAATAAAAATTTCCGTTTTTCCAAATTTGTAAACCAGCTTTCAAATTGATTCAAAGTTTTATGAAAATTTCTTTGAAGTAAATCCAAGGGGAAAATAACTTTGACGAAAAACTAAAAAAATAGTGAACAAATGACGAAAGAGAAAATTAATTCAGTTTTTCTCAACAATTCTAGCTTTTTGATTCTTATTATATATCCAAAACCATTGTTTAGTGACATATTAAAGTACACCTAATAATATAAGAGCTGGGAAACTTGTTGAATTCGATGATATAAAAATTTGTTTACAAACAATGACAAAAAATAGCGAAATATTAAAATCTTTCTTTAGAGTTATTTTCCCTTTGAGAAAACCTATAACATTTAATGACTTTTCATAGAAAATATAACGATTTTTTAAAATTTTCAAAACACTAAAAATTCAAAATAAAAATTTCCGTTATTTTTAGTTAAAATAGTTCTAAAAACTTCTTTACTCAAAATTGCTTCATATTATTCATCTTAAAACACTTGTTGTATGATACAAAATGAAATCATATTTATACGAATAACATTTTCAGCAGTATAATGAGACATTTAAAGGAGCACCATCACTATAGACATTCAACAGAAGTATACACACGCGTCGCACAATAAAAACTGCATAATTTATTCATGACAGAAGCAAAACAAAACAGAAATAAATGTGAATCATGAAAAATCTTGACGTAATGCTATCATCATCATCACCACCACATATGCTTGAGAAAATCATATGTAAGACAACAGCAGCAGCAGCAGCAAGTTGTAGCAAAAAAAAGAAATCATTGGTCGTTAAATCAGCATTAATATTTCAAGCGGAACACATTTTTGATGGCAATGAGGTAGAAGGGATAAATTGAATGTACATATAAAACAATTACATGAATGTTCTGTGCGTAAGAAAGAGAAAAAGAAATAACAATTATGAGGCAAAATAAGTGAAATTCATAGACAAAAAATGGGCAATAAATTTTAATGATTTTCTCCAATTATCTTCTTATCTTTCTCTTTCTCATTTAATTGTTCTTTTTCTCTTTATTACTAATCAAATCAACATGAAACAGAGAAAATAAATACTAACCAAGGCCTGAAAACTCTTTGATTTTTTGTTTTTTTATAGAAGCATATTTGGCTCAAAACATGATAATTTCTGTTTTATTCAACATTAATTGAGCTCAATAAAAAAATAAATAAAGTATTTTTGATTATACTATGGAAACCAAAGAGTTCTCAGACCTTGATACAAACACAAAATAATAAATTGAGAGAAGAAGTAAAATTTATGGTTTAGTTCAATATCTCAATGATGATGATGATGATTGAAAGAATAAAAATTTTCTTCAATAACTTCTTGTGAAAAACACAAGCTATGGACATCTGAAAAGTAAAATTTTAACAAATTTAGAACATCTTTGAAACTTGCAATAATTTATTTTGTAAAAAGGCAAAGGAAAACAACTCTTAATAGCTGAAATATAGTAAACACTGAAACTTAGACATTTTTAATGAAAATATTAGGGCTCGCATTAAACCAAGGAAGGGACAGTTTCCAAAAAAATTTTTCATTCTTCAAGCTCGCCTATTGACATTAAAAAAGTTAGGACACCAGCTTTTAATAGAAAGCTTTGATAAAAACTCTTAAATTAGTTGAATTTTCAGTAAAGTTTGTTTAGTTCTAATAGATTTATAAATTTTAATCAAAGTTTTAAAGTTTCGTTGCAAAATACCTTGGAAATCAACAGAAATCCTCAATTAAAAATTTTAATAAAGGTTTCTAGTAAAAGCTGGTATCAAAACTTTTTTTTAATGTCAGTAGGCAAGCTTGAAAAAAGAAATAAAATTTTTTGAACCTTGATATTTATACTCCTTCAAAAATAAATTTTGGAAAATTTGAGTTGTCCAAAGCTTTTTAAAAAAATCTATTGACAGCAAATAAGTTACTTGACTATTGCCATAAGTAAAGAAATAAATTGAAAATTATAGTTTAATTGTATCGAAATTTAATGAATGAGAACTAATTTTAACTTTTACTCAATTTGAAAACTTTTTTAATTGATTTAAATAATAAATATTTAAATTCATTATGTCAACAGTAAAAAAAAAAATTTTTCATTTTCAAAATGATCTCAATTATATTATTAGTGTAAATTAATATTCATTAACTTTATCCTACACTTTAAAGAGCTTGATAAAACTTAAGAGAGTGATGTAATCCAAGAAATTACTTTTACTTAACTTTTCTTCTCTTCTTCTTATGCGCTTATTGGAATGAGAGGAGATTTATTCTATTAAATCAAATTGGTATAACTCTGCACTACACCACAGAACAGAAAGTAAATACTTACTTGGATTCTATTTAGCAATAATCTCCTTTAAGTAATGTCTTCTATGTCTTGATAGTTAGTTGGCTCTTTCTCCAATGAGGGAATAAACTTTTTCTACTACTAATAAAAGTGTGAGCAAAATCTAGGATTGTTAACATTTTTCTTTTCGAACATGAATTCGAATTTGAAACGTTTTTCGAAATTAACATTTTCGAAAAATTTCGAAAATTATTTTGAAATTTTCGAATTTTTTAAAAGTTTAATTGTAATCAAATAATTCACAAAACTTGAAAAAAATTTTTCTTTGGTATATCAATCCTATGTGCATCATCACAGCATATTTCTTATTTTTATTTTCTCTCTCTCACCGAAACCATGTGTAAGCAATGTCGGTACGGTAAAGTTTTACTTCCTAATATGATATTGCTTTGCTACCGGATGTTCATTCGTTGTACATTTTTATTTTCTACTACTGCCACTTATAGCTTCTCTTCACCACCATAAACCATTTCTCGCCTTTTTCTTTCTCTCTCTGTAATATGCGAAACAATGATGTGTTATTGTTGTGCAGGATTGAATGAAATTGAACCAAGAGAGAAGGAGGATTAAATGATAGTAAAAATTGCATGGGAATCTCCACTCTATGGCAGCATTTGCTCGCCATAAAAGTATAGTGAAACAACAAAATTGTAGCAAACCATCAATACAGCAGCAGTAGCAGCAACTTTTCTTGCAGGAAAAAAAAGTGCGCTATGTAACAAAAACATTTTTACTAAAACAATCACGTCTCTAAGTTGTAAGTGTATGAAAAAAACTAATTTAATTTCCTGTGTGGGTTTTGTTGTCTATCATTCTTTTCCTTCTTTCCTTTTTTACTCCTCATCATGGTCTTGGTTACTTTTCTTAAAACAGACTTTTTCTTTCAATACAATGATGATGTGCATGCTTTTGTTGTTATTGTATTATTAAAGTTTCATTTTATTCCTTTTTATGCAACAACATTTTCTTCCCTTAAGTGAGTTATAAAAATGGACATTACAGGCGAGAGAGGTAAATGTAATTGTTTATTGGCAATTTTTTTGCAACTCATAAGATAATTGAAATCATAACTATTTCACTAAATCTACTCTTCTCGTTTCAGTGAGTTTTATGAGCTTAAATAAACAAATTTCACACGATTAAGTGTTGCCATTCGATGGACTATGAATTTGTTGTTATAATAAGATTCTTTTGAGCATATGAAAATCATCATCTTCCTTCCTCATTTCTTATAAACATTGAGGAGTAGCACATATTTCTTGCTCATATGCATGAGGGAATGTATAAGCTTCTATGTCAAGAAATAAGTAAAAATTTCTAAATATTTAAAAATAACTGTCATTTTATTTTTGAAAATTTTTTTCGTTAAATTTGGATTTTTAACTGAAATTTTATCGTTAAGTTTTAAGTTTTTAATTTTGTTTTCCGTTATAAATTTAGTTTCGTTTAATATCAAGTTCTGCAATATTTCAGAGCCCAAAGTCGACTAAAAAATTATAGCTAAGTCGACTAAATTTAATTGACTTACGTACAAATTTTCAATCGTTTTCGGGTTCTGCAATATTTTAATAAAATTTCTATTTGAAAAACAGAAAATTTCTAAAAATTTGAAATTAAACTGACATTTTAAATTTGAACGAAGATTTTTCGTTAAATCAATGATTTTTTCGTTAAGTTTAAAAATATTTCGTTATCACAGTTTTGTTAAATATCAAACATTGCAAAATCTTATTAAAATTTAACCTCCGCCTAGATCATCTAGATTTTTAAATTTTCTTAAAAAGCATAGCTGATTCTATTTATTTTATTGTTAACATTTTTCTTTATTTTTATCAAAAATTCTCTTAAAATCAATTCTTCCTGATCTCAAAAGCTTTCAATTGTTATCAAACTAATCAAACTGTCAAAAACATAATAGTTTAGATAAAAAGCTATCAAGTTGTTAAGATTTCAAGAAATATATTGATGAAAAAAAAGTTCTCTACTTTCTCTATTTATTTCAAACAATGATCACAATGATGATGTCGAAAGTAGAAATGATGTTTGAGCAATGAAAAAGAAAGAAATTAAATTTGCATTTTTTTTGTATGAATGTTTGTTTGTTTTATTAAAGTTATGTATGCGGCTCTTTTGGGAGAAAAGTAGTTTTAATTCAAAAACTTATTCCTCTCGTTCCGCACATGAATGGCAATGAGAATTGGGATTGAATGTTTAACCAAAAAAAAAAAGAGAGAGAGAGAGAGAAACTGTGTATAGACCGTAATATGCCCAGTAGCCATTTATCTGAACTTGAGAGCTTATTCTCTAAACTCAATTCTACCTGCTTCATGTTAAAAGGACCGGCAGTAGTTGAGAGAGAAAAATTTTGTTTTAAAACGCACAACGCACATACACGATGTCGAAGAAGCAACACGATATAAAGAGGGAAAAAAATGCGGTTGAAAGAGATTTCCCAAGAGTTCAAGTAACTTTACGTAAATGTTATTCTTTTGATAATACTAGCAATAATGATAAAAACAGAGTGAATGGGGTAGCGGAACTATATCGATTGAGTTAGAGGGCTCACACGATACCTAATCAAATGCAAAAATCTAACAGAAAAAAAATAAACAAGTTGACCCGTTTCTTGATTCTGATGAAATGATTGTTGAAGGTAACGAAGAGTAAAACATCATAATAGAGAGAAGATTAAATATTAAACCCTATTTTCCGTCCTGATGCTCTCTAAAACGAGCAAGTGACTCTTTATATTCCACAGACGCATGAATATATAATATGAGTAATATACTGGAAAATAGAGGAATTTTATTCATGTAGTTTTTTGTGTTTCGTTAAATTCAATAAAACTTAGAAAATTCAGCATTGTTTTCTCATATCGTTGAAATTATAAATTAAAGCTTATTAATTTAATTCTTGAACAATGAAATATGGAAAATTAAGATGAATATTTATAATCTTCAATGGTTCTTCAAAGAAAATTTTGACTTATTTTTAACGAACTTTTCAAAATTGAAAGAAATAAAATAATTAACGATTTTATTGAAATTTCAAATTTTTGATTTGGAAAATTGTGATTTCTATTTTAAGTAAAAAGACAATATTTAGTTACTCAGTAATTAAACAGTGAAAGCATCAAAATATCAATAACTAAACAATACAGGGGGTTGAAAACGATTCGCCCATTTTCGACCCATTTCGCCCAATTCACCCGTTTTCCTCTTGTCACGCAACACTTTTCAGTTGTTTCGCAACATTAAACTAAATTTTTCGAATTGTTATTTTGCACGAATTTAGACTTGAAAACAATATTTGAGTATTGATAAAGCAATATTATACACTAAGATTCGTGGATAAGCCAATTGTAACCAGATTCTATGCAGAAATAAGTAATTTTTTGTTTTTTTTTATTCATTTGTTTGTAAACAAAAAATTCGCCCCGATTCGCCCGATTTCGCCTCGATTCGCCCCGTTTCGCCCCATTCGCCTTTCGCCCCAGTTTCCATCCCCTTGAAACAATATTTATGTAAATTAAGTGTCTATAAACTGATATTCAACCAAGGAGAAGATACTTTGATTAATCGCAATAATCACAATTTTATTATAGAAAGTAGTTAGAAACTTCTAGTTCTGGCTAGATGAAGGCTGTTAAAGCAAAGAATTCTTTGCACTTATAGATTTCAAATTAATTTCCTTTTAAAATGTCCAATTAAACCATTGAAAATTTCTGCAAATTGCTGAAGAAAATTTTTAAAAAACTTTCAAATGTTTTGTTTACATTTTATATAATTGAAAATTTGATATAAAATCATTGAAAACTCCTGATATTTAGGATAAAACTGCAAGAATTCTGCAAGGGAATGAAACAATAAGTGTTTACTGAGCAGATACAAATAGAATACACTTAAGTTTTTGTGTAATTTTTGAGATTTGAGAAAATTTTTAAAAAATCTTAAGAATAGCAGATTATTTGGAGTTTTTTCGCCGTGTATACATGATTTTCAAACGAAAATTTTTCATATTTAACAAATTTTCGAATTTCAAAATTTTCTAAAAGAAAATATTTGAAGTTTTCAAGTTCTAATAAGGATGCAATTAAGAGACAATAATAAAATAGAAATATATTATATCTGCAAACTAAAATTGTGTGTTTGTGTTTATGCCATATGTTATATACTTCAAAGAAAAAAGTGGATAATACCAATGTTGTCATGTTATTTTGACTGCAACATAAAACACGCTTTAATGCCCACTCTATGTTGCCTGCAGGTACAAATAAACAATGTGAAACATGTTTAGAATTTTGTAGAATTGAAAATAATGACATATAAATTGGAAATTGTAACAAAAAAAAGGATCAACAGTTTTTCTCTACCAATGAGCAGTTACTGGCCCATCTTTTTTCCTCTCAGCTCATAAACTTCACAATTTCTTATCTTGCTAAAATCACTCTCCCTTTTTTTTGGAGCTGTTTTATCGATGGTAATAAATCTAAATAGAAATTTTACGTAAAATATGAAAATTTTTCTCCTCCTCTTTTTTAGTCTCTTCATAAAAGCTGCTGCTGCTGCTTTTTGCTTTTTCATTCTGCATTGATGCGCATTGAATAATGAAATTTCATATGATTTTTTTCTCTCTCGCTTGCTCGCTTTCTTTTATTTTTATGATGTATATATTGTTGTGTGCTGGGCTTATGATTAAAATGACTTTTTATAGCAATATATTGGACCGCGTGCTTTTTTTTCACTCACGATGGGCGCGAAAAAAAGGTGAAACAATTTTTATGTTCGGGTCAGAATTGTACAGAATATTTTTTAAAAAGTATGAAATGAATATTAAAATTTTTTATTATATTCATATTTTTACACTTACTTCCCTTGTGATATTGTTGTTGATTTTACTAGATGGAAAATTCGCAGAGAGAATGTAAATGTTTCACAGCAGTAGGCCAGAAAAAAAAGTTCTACAATAAAGCACTGGATGGTTTTTATGTTGAAAATGCCAAACGAAAAAAATGCAATTATACTTTTAATAATGTATTTAATGAAAGGTATGAATAAATTTATTTTTTATTAAATTGCCTACTTTTTGAGAAGACAATAAAATATTTTAATAAATTTCTTATTCAGTAACTGTATTCTGTCATTAATTTTTTAATTGCAGGAAAATGAAGATTTTTCAACCCAAAAATATTCCTTTTAATAATGTGACATTATCTCAATAATCTATGAGAAAGCTTTCTTAAATAAGTTACTCAGTGAGAAATATTTCTTTCAGCCGGACTAAAATTTTTTCTAATATTTTCAAGTCTTTCGTCTAGTCTGACGATCGGAATTGAAAATATCAGAAAAAATTAGAAAATGCAGCCGGAGTTTGAATATTAGGAGAAATTACAACATTCAGGAAAATATCAGTTTTTTTTATACGAAAATTTGACCGGATAGTCCGGTTGTCGGACTGAATTTATTCCGTATCGGGGGAAAAATTTTGAAAATTCCAGAATGAATTTCTGACTGTGTGTTGCTTTCAAAAAGAAAAATTAATGAAAATATTTTATGTTTATGTTAAACAAACTTGAAAAAAATTTCGCGAAATATGTCCGTGCTAACATGTCCGTTTCATTGGATAAATTGCTTGCTGCTTTTAGAAAGTAATGTGACAAAATATATTTATTGAAATTTTAGACTTCAATGGAAGAATTTATGAGAACTAATAAGTAGATAAAATTTATCAAGTCAAACACACGCCAAACACACAGTTTCCGTTAAACTTAGAAATAAATTAAGCAAAATATAGTAACCATTGAATTATAAGTTATTCTGAATTTTTTGATGCTCAACACATGCGTTTAAGTGTTTTTGTGCTCAACACAAAGTGTTTGAATGTTTCAATGCTCAGCACTAAGCGTTTGAGTGTTTTAATGCTGAACACTAAGTGTTGCTGAACACTCTATTTGAGTTTTACAAAACTAAACCTTGAACTTTAAAATTATTAGTGTTCAGTGATTATTTATTAGGCATTTCAATGTTTTTGAGTGTTTATATGCTCAATATTAAATGTTTTTTTGATTTATTTGTTGCTCAACAGTTATTGTGTTTGCAAGAAAGTTTTGACAAAAAAGGGTAGCAAAGCAGCCCGAATGCGCTACTTATTAATATATAATGACGTGTTAAACAATAGTTAAATTACTTATTTAGTATATGATAAGATTTTGGGGAATTTTTCATGATAAATTCATTGAATTGAAAAACTGTTGTTTAGCCTAAATTTAAATCTAAAATATTTTTGAACAAAATTTAATAATTACTAGGAAAAGTTTCTTTTATTTCAATTTTATCTCAAATAATCACTATCTCAATGACATTCAATTTCTAAAACTCTTCTTCCTATCAATTAATTTCTTTATCCTCTCTATAGCTTCGATAACTGATCCATTGATTGATGTCAGTAGTGGTAGAGAAGTAAATCGTTTGTAAAAAGATATGCCAGTGAGAGAGAATTTATTCATATATCAGCCTCAATAATTCCACATCACATGTTCATATAAGCATTCTTTGAGGTCAGCGCAGAGAATGTTTCGATAAATATAATAGTTTTGTGGGTTCTTTTTTTTTTTCTTTGGGCAAATTGTCGTCTTTGCTTGATGATCCTAAATACTCGATTTCTCAATATTGCATTTTTATTGCTCGACAGTTTTATCGGCATATTTATCAACTTGCTGCTCTTTTTTTTCGGGTCAAACTCGCTTCAATAACGATAAAAGATGAAGGATTTTCTCTCTCGCTTTCAGATTGGATGGACCATCATCATAAGTATATCATGACAAAGGAATTTATATCAGAAAATCAATTTTATGAATGTTATTAACAAGATTATGGAGTCATGAGCATTCTTTTTTTCGCTTTGTCATGCACTTGAAGCAAAAGCAAGTGGAAGAAGAAGGAGGAAAAAAATGTTGCCATAAAAAAAGAACAACAAGGACAGGTTGAAGGATCTTTTTTGTGCTTAAGCACACTCTCAAAAAAATATAAAAGTGAGGAAAATTAAGAGACATGAGAAGGTCACAGTGCAAAACCTATTTCAGAGAAAAAAATGACTAGATTAAAGGTGTGTATATGCTCCAAAATTTTTCACATATATTTTATTTTACTGACACTGAAAAAAGGGTTACGACAACAAGAGAAAAAAAGTCAACTGAATCATAGCATTAGTTTTATGCGCAAACATGCGATGATGATGATCCTCTACTTTCATTTTCTAGAGCAAGAGTATGAAAATTTTTCGCGTTTTTCACAAGACAGAAAAAATGGTAAAAGTGAGAAAAAAAATTTATCCCAGTGAATCCAGTTTAAATCGGAATTAAAAATCAACAAAATTCTCGATTGAAGTTTATAAAATTTTATTCAATTGATAAATTCAATAAAAAGACAATAATGAAGTCTTTTTGAATTTTCGTGAAATTTATTCAGGCGTGGACACACAAAAAAGAGCAACAAAGGTCAAAAAAGAGTAAAGAAGATCAAAAAATTAATTCAATCTCGGTTTGTCATGATAGATATTTCAAATATTTTCGTTTAACACTTGTTGTTGACAAGTGTACTAATAATCTTGTTGTTCAACATGTACCAACTAAAGATAGCTATTTATTCAGAAAGTTTCGGTGCCAACTTCAATTACGGCATGGAGCGGGATGAACTTTGAAAAATCTCTTTTGACGGCTTATCTACGTATCGAGTCTTTTCCAAAAAGGTGATCGAGGACCTTTCTATGATTTGTCGTTCTTAAATTATACACTAAAAAGAGCAAATGAGAGCAACAAAGAGCAAGTTGTTACTCATAGTTGCTCTTTTTCGTGTTTGCACATCAGTTTATTGGCAATATATTCTGGATAGTACTATATCAAGTACAAAAAAGAGCAATATGACTGAATAACCAAAAATACGTTAAGCTTTCTGTTTAGCATCTTTAAGCATGCCAAAAGCAAGCAAACAGAAAGCGTAACGTAATTTTGGTTATTCGGGATGTATCTACGCCTGGAAATTTATTTAATTTTTATTTTTATTTACTGGGTAAACCTTCTTTTACCTTTCTCACTCATGAAAGAATTTTTCTCTCCTTTTGAAAATAAAATATACAACTAATAGCATGTAGACAAGCATTCGCAAAAAAAAGAATGAGTAAGATTGAAGAAAGAAACAGTATGTGGGAAGAAGTGAAAGTTGAAATGTCAACTAAATGTTAAAATTTTCAACGCGTTTTTTCACTGTTTGTTGTTCACTTCTGCTGTTAGTTTCGCGAAAACCGTGTCATTTTTCAATTTACAACAAACAAGCTAAAAACTCTCGATTGTTGATTATAAAATAAATCCCGGTGAAAAAAGAGCTTTCGTTGTTGTTGTTGTCGTCACGCTGTTGTTCATTTCGAAGCGGATTATCAGTGAAATGAATGGGAACTCATATGGTTGATTATGTCTTGTAGTTGTTGCTATAATATCTACGCTTATACGCACATTCATCACATAAGATGCGAGCAAAAGAGAAAGCAATTCAGCATGTTTTATTAAATACATTTCTATCGTATACTTGCTCTGATGAGCATCAATTTATTTGATCGATGTGTTGATTGATTCAACAGAAAATTACTTACTATAAATAGTATTTGTGTGTGTGTAAACACAATACATTAAGCCAATAGCAAATAACTAAAGCATACGCTTCAATATACCTTCACCCAAAGAAATAATTAACAATAATATTGTTAATTTTTAAGTATTGAAATTGTTAAATTTAACAATTTTAATGTTAAATTTTTTTAAACAAAAGTTTTAAAAAAAAATTTAAAAATAATAATTTTTGATTTTAATAGGGTTCGGAATTATGCAGATAAGAAGAAGAAGTATGCGCATAATTTTCTTCTTCTTATTCATTTTTGTATGGAAAAATCAATAAGAAGAAGAAAATTATGCGCATACTTCTTCTTCTTATCTGCATAATTCCGA
>JACWBX010003678.1:87331-97828 GCA_014622435.1 Polypedilum pembai
AACAATAATAATTGTTAGTTTTGCAATTATTATATTTAGTTTGAAAATAACAATAAATATGTTTAAAATTAACAATTTTAATTGTTAAAAAAATTAACAATAACAATGTTAGAAATTAACAATAAATTTTTAATTTAAAAAATGATCGTTATGTTCTAAAAATTCAATTTTAAGCATCATTATTGTTAAATTTAAAGATTTCATATTTGATTTAAGGTGCAATAATTTAAAGATTTTAATTGCTAATTTTTTTCTTTGGGTGTTCACTTTCCAACATTCGTTGGCAATTTTTTATTGAATCAATTTAATGAGAAGGAAGATTCGACCATATAGAGCAGTTTATTATGATAAATGTCGAGGATAAGTTCAAAATTATGTTTAATCTTCATTGATTAAATTAACTGCAGACTGCATGTGAATAGAGAGACTAATTCATCAAACAAAAAACGCAAATCAACAACAGTTTTATCGTTTTGCCCTCAATTTCATAGCAAATGCAATAAAGAGTCTAATAATTTCCAATTTGTAGAGCTATTCTAGCCTTATTTGAGCAATCAATGGCAGCTAAAATATAATATCAGCATGTATCAGGTTATGAATCGATCACGACATTGTACTGCCTGCAGGAAGCAACGCCGCAGGAATCAGAACAATAATGACAATGAAACTCTCTGGATTTATTTGTTGAGCTAACAACTTTTTGTGGTTTACTCTAACATTGATTGAAATTTGAAACTTTATGCACGCAACGCGTTTATCACCCATTTGAACTTTAAACATTGCTCGTTGAATTCATCAAATATGTAGGGTGAAAATTTGGCTTGAAATATCACATTAGCTAGGTTATAGAAATGACATTTAAATCTGTTTTGTTTGCTTGTCCATATAATGACAAGGTAAAGGTAAAAAAGTTTATGTATCTCTTAAAAAATTCAACCTAGAATTTTCATGTTCTTTGTTTATATAATTACAGTTTAACAACTCAAACATCGTTAGATAGTTAGAGTTATCATTAATTCAATTCGCTTTTTATGAGAATAAATGATTGATATTGACTTTTGATTGAACAGATATTTTTCTATCTTATTGTAGTGAATAAAAAGTCATGATTTATGTCAAAGTTCATAATTTTTCTTTTATGTTATTATCGCGCGCTATGATATCGATCTATATGGCAAATAGGAAAAGACCTAATGAATATCTCGTTGATATTTAACTGCAAAAGATAAATATTGACCGACTTTCTACTAAATATTTAAATCGACAATATTTGCGTGCGGGATAGATTGAGGGAAAAGAATAAAAACAAGGCAGTAATAGTAGTAGTAGAAGAAGGAGTAAGAGAGAGAGAGGTTTCTGTGGTTGGTTTGTAGTTGAAACTTTGAAATCAATTTTATGTCTGTAGTATTATGTTCATTTTGTGGCTTGTAACTAACAGTATCTGTAGCAAAACGAAAGAGAGGCATTTTGTGATGTTTGATTTATGTGCCACAAGTCTTGCGGCGGGCGGAAAATTATCATTATTAGTCTTTCAAAGGCAAATAGACTTATAACATTGAATGAGAAAGTGTGGGAAGGATCTAATTTCTGGTCATTGGACCTAGTTATTTATCCGTACTTCAAATAATCATACTTGAAATTCAATATTTATGGTAATATGACAGAACAGTTTATCAATCATACATACAAAGTTCCTGATGCTCGCTTGCATACATAACATTTCAGTATTTTCACAACACTTCACTTTATTACGGATCTCAATCTTTCGATGTTCTTTCGTTATATTCACTTGCTCACATCATAAAATCGATGAGATTGATATGAAGTGAATGATGATTGATGTTTTGCGCCAAGTGATGGGCATTTTAAGTATTTCATGAATGATTTTCATTATTAATTTATGAGTTGCTGCAAGAAAGAATATTTTTAACTTAGTTTAAAAACAATTTAATTAAAAGTTAATATATTAGTTAAAATACTTACATTTTAATGTTCAATATTGAGTCATAGATTAATTATTAATAAATTCAATCAGATTTAAGCAGTAAAATTCAATTTCAAAAATGTAAATATTTATGTAGATTTTAAAAGTAAAACGAATGTAGATCTCAAAGTAGACCTTAAAATAATTCTACATTAAAATGTAAACAAAATGAAAACTTAAAATGTTTGAAGCTTAATTCCAAGTATTCAATGCTTGAAATGTTAAAGTACTTTAGGGAAGTTTGCATAGGAAATTTTTTTGAGGTATGCAGAGGTTTTTCTATTTATACAAAAAATTTCTGTTGATCGATGAGAAGAAGAAAAGTTCTGAAAGAAAGTGAAAGTAAATAGATTGACTTTGCGTGGAAGAGAAGAGTGAAAAAATTCATCCCTTGTTAATATACGAGTATAATCAATAGACAAGTCAGTCATTGGAAAAGAAATTGCCTTCATTATTAAATTTAATTATGTTTGCTAGAGTCGATAGCATGAAAAAATAAAATAATAACGAGAAAAATTATCTTGAAGCATCACTAACCCTTTTCTCTTCATTTCTTCACTTGCTCGCTCATATTAAAACAGCAACATTCATCACATCAAATCCCTCTTCTTTAGCTTTTGTTATTCTCTATCAAGTCGACTTTTTGCTCTCTCTCTTTTAATCCAAATGATAAATGTCTATTAAACCAATCTTTTGCTCGCGAAAACTGAGTGAAATTTTTTTATTTCTGCCTGTTTTCCAGCGCGCTCTCTTTGTGGAATCTCAAATGTATAAACATATAATATTTCTCATGGCATAAAGGAACGACAAGAGATTCAGAAAGATTACAGCTATTTTCATGGCTTTTCAAGATAAACTTAAATGAAAAAGAAATTTTTTTGCTGTATGTGTGAGTGAACCATGAATCGAGCAAAAGTCTTTTTTTTTCTCCCACTGACTGCTGCTCTTTCTTCCACATGATTTATAGATGTTGCTTAAGAAATACAATAAAAATTTTTACCAAAAATGTAACCATAAATTTCTATCTTTTGCTCTTTTTTCTTTTAGTCGCACTCTGTGCTTGCTCATTTCTTCTTTCTTTTTATAGACTTAAATATTATTCAAATAAATTTTTTGCGATTTTTTATTCTTATGATATTTCAGCACGCTCACTGAAAAGGAGAACTCATGAGAGCAGAAGAACTTTTTTTTCTTTTTCATTTCTCTTCTTTAGCAATCGCAGCAGTAGCATGATATAGAGGTATGAGTATATTTTGCATTGTATAAGGTGAGAGGGATTACGAAATATTGTGGAGGTGTTACTTAATATCATCTACATATATTTCACAAACAAACCCACATATTAATGTATATCATCCACTACTTGATCATAATAAATCTTTTTGGGTTAAAAAATATATTTGCTTTTAAATAAAGTTTAACGAATTTTTGAAATTTAAATATTTTATTTGTTTACTTTTTGTAATTTCTATTTTTTTTCAGGGAGATGGTGAATGTGGAAAAAATTTTGCGAAAAGAAGCGAAAGAAATTGACAGAGTTGTTATGGGCCTATATTATGATTGAAAATTAATAACTCTTGGCCATTTGATCGTAAATATATGGTTGATATCTTGTTGGAAAAGTCTTTTAAAGACCGCGAACTATGAAATGTTGATTTCATTCTTAAGTAGATTATACTTAAATAAATTCTTTTTATATTTCGCACATGGTGAATAATACCTACTTCAAACAGTTTTAAGGCCCGGAAAAATCCAGTTAGGGATCGGTATATTTGACTGTTATGCGTATATTTTTGTACAAGTTGAGTTACTTAAAATTTTCACTTATTCATTCAAATTTCATTTAATTTGTTCAAAATTTGGCAAATTTATATAAAAATCAATGTTACTTAAATTTACCAAGTATTTGATCGAAAAACTGAGTAAATTAGAGAAATATGTAAGTCAAGTAAGCATGCAAGTGCCGAACCCTAATGAAAAGTCAACCAGTAAATAATAACATTTAATTCAGAGTTGAAAACCATAATAAAAATTATTTCATGCTTTAACCAAATAAATTCTTTCACTTTTTTGCTAGTAAAACTTGACAATTTATTCTCACTTAGTTAAGGTAAGAATGGAATCTATTCAATTTCAATCAAAGTGGAAAACAATTTACGCCATCCATGCACCGTCTGCAATAATAATATTATACAATAAATATTCAATTTAATAGAATTTTTTGCCACAGTCTTTATGTTATGCGTCATGTCATGTAGCACAACCTTTTATCCACCGAATGAATAGCAAAAAAGGAGAGCTATAAATAAAAAAGTGTAACACATCGATCATTTCTCTTCTCCTCCTCCTTCCACCTTCATCCGTCGCTTTTTTTGTGAAATTGTCAGTCAAGAAATTTGTCGGAATTAAATTATTTTGACTTGTATTCAATTTATTGCAAAGATTTTTTTTGCCTTCTTTATCGTGAGACATTCTTTAAGAGAGACAGAGAGAAAATTATTTGTTTGTTTATTTCTTTGCTTGCTGTGATATTTAGAAAATTTTCTTTGATGTTGAAATAAAATTAAATTGCATGAAGTCTTTAACGCAAGTTGATTTTTGATTAAAGAAAATGAAATTGCTTTTGTAGTCAATCAAGATTTCGAAATATTTTCATTTTCTATAGCATTATGATGAATTTAAAATTATGTAACAAACATATGTGTCTCACCTATTGTGATATAAACAATAAAATAATTTTCTCTTTCTAAGTGTAATTAAATCTCATTCTCACATTCTCTGACTTGAATTTTGATTGTTTTTCAAAGGAATAACGCACAAACACGCGTTTATGTTCAGTAGATGTGAAAATTATGAAGAGAAAATTAGCAATGTTTATTAATTGAGCTATATACAATTCTCATTTAAACTCAGCGCTTAGAATGGCAGCATTATAACAATCTCACGTTACAAGCTCTAACTTCATCATTATTAATTTACTTTCTTCAATAAAAGAAAAAAGACTCATCACTTGTCTTAAACAATAAAACCTGAAGCTTAATTTTACTCCTTTTACTGCTATTGTGAATCTTTAAAGTATAAAAAATATACAGAGCAGTTATTTACTTTGTATACATTTATTTAGCTTAAAGCAGTTCATTTTTGAATAAACATAATTTACTAGTTACTTGTATGAGTTTAATTAATGTTTAAAATTACTAAAGAAATTTGAGTCTTCAGACAACTTGATGACAAAATAATTGAAGAGAAAATTTTATTACACTCAATTTAATCTCTAATCAACAATTGCATTCTTCATCAAAGTATTCAATTCGTAAATGTAAGGATGTCATTTTATTGAATTTTACTCAATAATTAGTTGCTAAGTTAAACTTTGCTTAGTCAGGGGAAAAAAAGGTTTTTTTTCGGTTAAATTTTGAATTGAAATTTTTGTGATTTCCCCTAAAAAAATTGGTGAAAAATCACTAGAATTTTTAAATCTTCAAGTATCCGTTACAAAAAAAATATTTTTAGTCTCACATTTTGATATAAATTGAAAGAGATAATAATGGGTTAGTGTTAAAAATGTATTAAAAATATTAATTCAATCAATCTAATTCTGAATGAATACAAACATTTGTGAAAAGTAGAACAAATTTTTAGAATTTGTTTGCATGTTTTCGCCTATTTTTAACGGTAGTTTTTAATTTGAAATAAGAACCGAAAATTCGTTGAAAAATTTGAATTGACGTTAAGTCCAAAACCAACTCTGACGAAAAACGAAAAAATAACGAAATTTTAAAATCTTTCATCAGAGTTATTTTCCCCTTTAACTAAAATGGTATGTTTGGCCCCTGAAGGAATCAATATTGAGCAATTAAATAAACAATAAGAATTCTTAAATTAATTTAAAAATGTTATATAAAGTAATAAAAAGCACAACCCTGGCATAATCAATTTGTAAATGCAATTTGTCATTTTGCTGAATCAAAAATTTAATATTGAATGAGGAAATCGAGAGGAAGTGCTTTGTAATCTGTTTAGAATTGACAGTAAGACTGAATAATGAAAGAAAAATCATCATTTTGATGATATAGCTGGAAAAAGTCATACGAAAGAAAGGAGGGAGAGAGGGAGGAAGATACTGATGATGAAGTGAAATTTAGTTATGTCAATTTTCATTTTTCAGATAAAGCCTATCGCATGACAAATCAAACACTCCTTCAAATTGATTGTTATCATAAGTAAAGAATAAAAAGAAGAATTTTGTTCCTCAATCATGCTTATCTCTCTGCTCTGTATATGTATTCCGATTATAAGGCAAAAGAACGAAAGTGAAAAAGTTTACTCAGGAAAAATATTTGAACAGAACAGTTTCCTTCAAATTAACACACTTCAGTAAATAATCGAAAAATATTTGCACTCGACACGATGAAGTAATTGAATTTTCCAATATTAAAGTGAACGCTTGAGTAAGCGTTCCGGTTAAAGGTTTGTTTATTCGCACAATATTCACTCATTCACTCATTTCACTCATTCTCTTTTTTTCTCTCTCTCTATCTTTTGGGACCCGATTTAATCAACTCTTGTCGATCAAAAGATGAAACATCGAATTTCCTGTGTGATGATTTTCAACAAATACGCACAAACTCTTGTTCTGTCAGTTGCTGTTGCTTTTTTTCTGATATATTTGAAATATTCTATTGAGAGCAATATTTCATTATAATGTCAATAATATGTTTGCAAAAGTTTGTTTATTAAACAGAAAAGTTTTTTGTTTTACAATGAAACTTTTGTTTAAAAATTTAAAGCTACGATTTCACAGAGAGAAAAACTTTTTAACTGGCATAAAGTAAGATCTAATAAAGCTATTTATGAGGCATTAAAAGTCTACTTTATGACACCCATAAATTTTTTTCCATACAAACTTTTTGTGTCTTATAAAACTTTTTTTAGCTCTAACAAAGTTTTAATTTTTATCTGGCATAAAGTCGCTTTATTAGACGATTTTCTTTAAGAGTTCTTACAAAGTTTATTAATAGTTCAATGAAAGAATTTATACTCTTTTTACAACAATCATCCTTCTAGTCTAGTAGTTGAGAGCGGAAAGAGCTAGAATCGCGTTCGTATTCGCTTTTTTTAGTCGATCCAAGATGACAGAACTTACAACCTAATGAAACTGTTGTACATTGTCAAGTTTAAGTTCGCTATCCATATATAAATTTGCTTCGATGGTGATTTTTCATTCAAAATCTTTATTCAAGGCAGAGTTGTTATAAACAGACAATTTGCTTTTACAAGAAAAAATTAAAACTGCTTTATTTTCTTAATTAGTTAAAATTTATTCGAATTGCTTTGGCTAGAACTAAGACATTATTTGTTATAATTAGTTGTTTATATTTATCTAGAATATGCCTGGATAGCTATTTTGCTTTTTATTTTAAATCAAAAACAGGTAAAAATGTCTGTGTTATCAACTCTGGTTCAAGGTCCGTTACAGATTTAAATTTTACAGTGTAGCAACTACAATCCTTATAATTCGCTCTCTAAGAGGCACAGCAACATAAAATTGCAATTGCAAATTCATAATCAATAAATTTGTTTTGTCTTCTTTAGAAGTTGATTGTAAATATTCTTGACTTGTAAAAACAACTTGAACTCATTTCAAAAGGATTTTTGCATCAGCATTATTCATCATATGAGATTCATTGCACCCAAAGAAAAAAATTAGCAATTAAAATCTTTAAATTATTGCACCTTAAATCAAATATGAAATCTTTAAATTTAACAATAATGATGCTTAAAATTGAATTTTTAGAACATAACGATCATTTTTTAAATTAAAAATTTATTGTTAATTTCTAACATTATTATTTTTAAATTTTTTTTTAAAACTTTAGTTTAAAAAAATTTAACATTAAAATTGTTAAATTTAACAATTTCAATACTTAAAAATTAACAATTTGATTGTTAAAATTAACAATTAGAATTGTAGTTTAAAATTAACAATAATATTGTTATTTGCTACAATTATAATGTTTAGTTTGAAATTAAGTATTGATATTATTAATTTTCTTTAGAAATCAAAAATATTATTGCTAATTATTTCTTTGGGTGTATTCATAAATCATTGAACAGCAATATTGCATTTTTTAAAGCTCTACAAAAGCGCTGTTGCTTCCATCATCATCATCATCAACAGCAACGTGGCTATCGTATTTATCATATTAATAAGATTTTTTTCACTTTCAATTATGCAAATTACTTGAAATCTCTGAAATAATTCGAGTGAAAATATCATTATCAGATTTCAAGTGAAAATTCACCTCACTCACTTTGCTGTTGCAGTAAAGAAATTCTTTGAATCACGTCGCTTATTTGTCTCTTTTAAACAGCGAGACAGAGTGAATTTTATTATTTTTTTTTCTCTCTCGTAAGCAGCCTTGAATTGATAATTTAATGAGAATGGTGATGAAAATTGAGAATGAAGCAAAAGTTGTGTTGATGCTGCTGTTGAAATGGGAAAGCGAAAAAAAAGTGAAAAAAGAAGAGATGAAATAATTTTCTTAATATTTTCTTCCCTTCATGCACACTCACATATACACACAGAGAGAAAATGAGAATATTACGGATGTTGTTGAAGAAACTTTAGAGAATGCTTATAATAAATTTATGATTATGAAGAGTATGTTTATATGTATAGAAAGATAATAAGCGATAATCAAAAACATATAAAAACATTTTTACTCTTCTTTTTCTCAAACTGTGAAAGCAAAAACTTTAAACTTTCTTAATTTTTAATGATTTCTCTTACTTTTCTTGCTCAACATTTCTTCAGAGTGAAAGCTGATACTTAGATTTGAGTCAATTTTTGTTTAATAAAAGTAGCTAATGAGATGCTTAAAACTTTATCATTTCCTTGCTTTGTTTCATTCACAAAATATTTATCTGCTATTATTAAACTGACTGTTGATGATACTCAAACTAAGAATTTATTAATTGATAAAATGCATTTTCATTTTTATTATTTTGTTAAAACTTCTTTAAGAAAAATTAGCCGACCAGGCATGAACACACAAAAAAGAGTAAGAATGAGCAAAAAGAATCAAAAAAGTTTAAATAAGATCAACATGAAGCATCTGGGAGCAAAAAATTGCTCTTTTTTGATTTCATTGGTTTTTTTTCTAGCTTTTGATTCTGCTCTACATTGTTTCAATTTAGAGAAAAATGCATAACAAACAACATTACTGACCAAGGCCTGAGAACTCTTTTGATATTTTTATCAATCGCGATTTTCTCTTTTACTACAAGTCCTAAAAATAATCTTAATAGCTTAAAAGAATGCGACAAGCTCAAGGAATAAAAACCTAAAAGGACTGCATGGCTTCGTGCTACTGTTTTTGAACTGTAGCTCTTCTAGTAAAAGTCCCTTCCAAAAAAATATCAAAATAAATTATCAAAAGAGTTCTCAGGCCTTGTTACTGACTTAAATTTTTTTTGTTCTTTACCATATATGGAGTGTCGAAATTTGGATTTGAGCTATTAAAATTTAGTAGAATTCCACGTTTAAAATAAAATCTTATCAATAATAAAAAACAAATTAAAAATTTTTTTAATTATAAACATTCGTGTTTTTTGTTCTCAATATTTTTTTATCGCTTTATTAAAACAATAAATTAATTTATATTTTGAAGTCTACAAGTTAGGACGTGAAAATAATTTCAAATGGAAAAAAATATTATTGTTACTTTGGCACTTTTGTGTGGTTTGTAAAATTTAGAATCTATTCTAATTAAAAGATTGATTAAATTTTTATACAGCTATGGCATTTTTAATCGTGGAAGTATACAGCCATAGAAGACATCGTTTATGTGAAGTAAAAAATTGTCAATGTCCACCAGAACTTAATGCATCAAGCTGTATCAACTGGCAAGAATGGGATAATGAATGGTGCGAATGTTATTGTCCTTATTCAAAGAACCATAAATGTTCATCAAATAAAGTTTGGAATTATGAAAAATGCAATTGTGATTGCATCAATGAAGAGCCAAAAGGAGGTTGTATAAATGGTCAATGGAGTAAAACTAACTGTCAATGTATTCCATATAGTAAGTCTTGAAATTTAAATTTTAAACCATTTTTAAAAATAATTTTTTCAAAAAAAATTTATTAGGGCAAGAACAAAAAAAAATTTTACGTCAGTAACGTTGTTTGTGATGCATTTTTCTCTAAACTGGCACAACGTAGAGCAGAAGTTAATATGCCATTCTGTAGTACTAATTAGTACTACAACTTAAGATATTAACATCTGAGATCGATGATTTTGTTAAAAAGATATGACCAGTTGAAACAACGTTACTGGCGTAAAAAAAAGGAAAAACCTATTTTACATTGAATTTGCTCATTATAAAAACATTGATTTCTCTGTCGTTTCTTAATCAATCTGCTTTAAAGATCCAGTAATGAACAGATAAAGCTTAAATGAACATTTTAAAGTATAACTTGTTCTGTTTTGCATTTGTTTTGATTTTGAA
>JACWBX010003678.1:98627-109988 GCA_014622435.1 Polypedilum pembai
TTACAAGATTAACAATTGATTTGACGTTGTTTATGATTATTTGACTACAAATTGCAGTTTTAGAGCATCAATTTCAACAAAACTTTTCAATTAATTGGTCAATTAAGAAAACCAATTTATAAAATGAAAAAGAAAGCAAAAATTTAGCAAAATTCCTTATTTTTTTGTTCTTGCCCATTAAGTTGCTAATATTTTTGAAATTTTAATCAAAAGCCAACTTAAAAAAAATTATCTCTCTTAATTAATGATTGCTTTCCTTTTTAAAATCAATTTTAGACATTACAACAACTACAACCAAAAGACCTGTAACAACTGTGCCTACTCAAGCTCCAACTGAAGCTACAACTCAAGCAATAACTGAAGTTCCTGTAACTACGCCGCCAGTAATTTGTTGTAAGTACAAAGAATTTAAAAACCTATTACAAACTAAAACAAATAGATCAATCTTGACGCCCCGTTAGTCGTGATTATAGGACATTTCTGTCGTGACAGATTTACAAAAAAATATTCAGTGATGAAATTAAATTATTGTTGACAAGTGTGGTAATAATGTTGTTTGGAAAGCACTAATTAAGAACATTCATTAGGTCAATATGTCGAAATAAATCTTCTTCTAATATTATAATGTTTTTTGATCTTTAAATCATAACTCTATGTGATTTCTATCAAAAGTTATTGGCGTCAATTATCCCCATACTGTATATAAATTGTTTAATATTGATCAAAAAAGATAAATTCAATTTTATTGTTTTTTAATTTTGCTATCCGCAGTGATTTTAAGTAAAAATTTTTTTAAATTTTTTATTCAAAATTTAGCTTACAACACAAAAGTCTATAACAATGAAGAGTCAATTGATGGAATTGTAGCAGGATTAGCAGGTGATGCAACAACAGCTTATGTTGGTATCACAGAAATCAATGGAATTTTTATTCCTGGAACATTGATGTTGAACAATTCATTTTTTCCTGGTTTGAGCTATAGCTACAACAATAGTGTGAAAGTATCTCAAATATCAAATGTATTTTATTTAACTCAAACTCCTGGTTGTAACTGTCAATTTTTTAATAAAAATGCAACATTACCTGCTAATAGCTACATTGTGACTCTTAACAATGGCACAAATGCTTTCGGAATTGGATCAACCGATGATGCAGGAAAAGAATATAATGTTGACCTAACTATTGTTGGTAATGTCATTAATGAAAATTTACATTATTTGAAAGGTTATCTTCCTGATGCAGTTACAACAAACTATAAGATTTTAGTTTGTGGAGCTGAATCTGTCATGCCTACAACCACAACTGCAATTTCTACAACAACAGTAAATAGCAGTAATAATTCAACAATATCAACAGATGATTATGAAAAAAGGCTTGATGACGCAGTCAATGAATTTACAAATGCTGTTACGGGTGCCATTCAGTCGGTGATCAACATTATGAACTTAGAGAATGAAATGATTGCATATGCACAAAATATTCTTACTAATGACAGTACAAAAACACAAGCAGAAGCGTTTGCTTATCAGCAATTTTTAAATTTGGTTAATAGCTTAGCAGTAGGAAGTAGAAAAAAAAGACAAATACAAACAATTGACACTTGCCTAAATGCAACTCAACAAGTTGAAATTGTCAACAATGCTTATACTAGTATTGAAACTATCTATAATCAATTTAAAAATTTAACGATTCAAGGTTATTACGGCGTAATGAATATTTCAAATTTTACACTTAGACCTGAAGTTGCTGATAAGTATAAACAGTATTTAGCAGAAATGAAAAATTTAACTATTCAAAAAAATGCATGTAAAAAACAGTTAACTGAATTGACTGCAATAAGAGATGAAGTTTGTTCTAAAACAACTACAACGATTTCTACTACAAGTAAGTAAAAATTTGTTTTTAAAAATGATCCTAGAATGAAATATAAACCCTTTTTTTAAATTAACTCAGTTATTATAAGAAGAGCAAGATTTAGTAAATTTTAAAGTTCGGCTGTTGCATGCATACTTGATTGATATACTTTCATGCAAGTTGTCTTACCCAAAAATATTTCTATTTCATTTTAATTTTATTTAATTCGGTCAATATTTTGGTAAATTTAAGTATCATTAACTTTAATATAAATTTGCTAATTTTTGACCAAAATAAATAGAATCTGAATGGATTAGAGACATTTTTGATTAAGTCAACTTGCATGCAAATGCCGAACCCTAATAAATTTAAAAACCTTTTTCGTTTTTGAAATGTTAAATATATTTTCCTTTTTGTACGTAATATCTGATTAATTTAACAAATTTTTTTCTTCTTTTCACGCAAACTGAATTCTTTAGCAACAGCAGCACCAGCAGAATGTTGTAAGTAACTCTATTACATTAAAAATATTATTTCATCTTTTCCTTCAAGATATTTCTTTCAACTTTTAAATAGGGTTCAGCACTTGCATGCATATTTACTTGATATTTTGTGCAAATTGAAAATCAACTTGACTTACTTGAAAATGTCTCTTATCCATTCAGTTTTTTATTATAAAACTATATGAAAGTCAATAATGTTTAAATTTAAGAAGTATTGACCGAAATAAATAAAATTTGATTGAATTACGGACATTTTTCAGTAAGTCAAGTTCATTTGAAACTTGCACTAAAATGTCAAGAATACATGCAAGTTACGAATTCTACTATTAAATGATTTTTGATTTCAGTTTATTTATGGAGTTCTTATCAAGGCAAAAATGTTCCAGCTAAAAATGCATTTTATGTAGGTAAAAATCCTTATGGACATGATATTTATGTAGGTGCAGGAACAGTAAACAATGATTTTGCTCCTGGAAGTCTTGAGCCTTTATACTTAAATGGTGTTACAATAGAAACTGGTAATGTTGTGTACAATGTTACAACAAATGTAAGATACTTAGCTGTCCCATCAATGTGTAGTTGTCAATGGCTTCCAAATGGAGACTTGTATTCAATGCCAAGATTGGTAAAACTTAATTCTTATTGGATTGGACGTTATAATTTCACAGATGGAAGTCAAGTAGTTGGAGAAGTTTATGATCAAGACTCTGGCAACGGAATTATAATGAGTTACGTTGAAAACAATCAAGTAAATCAAAGTACTAATTTTGAAGTTTTGCAATGTTTTGTCCCCAAATAACTTCACTAAAATATTTAATAAACAATAGGGTTTGGACTTGAACTCAGATACTTGTACAAATTGAATTCAAGTTGACTTACTTAAAAATGGCTCTAATTCATTCAGAGTTTATATATTGATTTTTTGTTCTCTTTTGATCTTTTTTGTAGTTTTACACTTGAATTTTTGTTTAATTTCTTTTTTAAAATTTAAATTTATTGTCAAAAAAAGGAAAATGAGCAACAAAGAGTAAGAAAAGATCTAATTAAACCATCAAGTGTCTACGCCTGGTGAATTTACCACTATTTAAAAAAATTTTTTAAAAAACTTTCCGGCTCTATTCGTTAATAGCAATCATTTAATTTTTGCTGTAAGATTAATAGATAATTCTAGATTTGAAGGATTAAAAAAAAACAGTAGACAGTATTCTACCGATAAATCAGCCGGCTAAAAAACAGTCAAAATTCAGTTTTAAAAATTTAATAAATTAAACTCTAATTGAAAATGTCTCTCCCACAATTTAAGTATTTTTCTCACATAAGCAACATACATTATGTCAAAACTTTCCCTTGAGTAACGACCCGTCTCAGCATCATCGAAGTTAGAACTGTTCGGCAATTGAAACTTAATTCCCTATTGAGAATTTTGTATCGAATGACATGTTTTCGTATATTTTTTGGGATGTGCCCTTTTCAAAGTCATTTTCATGTGAATTTTTCTTATACATGTTTGTCTGAAATAAGAGAAATCTTAAAGATTTTAATTATTTTTCACAAGCATCATTTATCTCATAGCAAAAGCAAAAAAAAAGTAGTTCAATGTCAGCTTCATGTTAAATGCAATCAGAGTGAAATGAAGGTAGTTTTCTGTGCTTTTGATTAATGATTGCATTGAACTTGAGAGTGTCAACTGTCCACTAAACTCTTTTCATTATTTCACTTCTATTCTGATATTAAATTTTAGATTAAAGGTTTTTTGTCATAAAATGAAATTTTATCATAATAATGTTTGATTATTTGTTGAGCAATCATCAAAATGTTTTTAAAAGATAAATGACAATACTGTAATTCGATAAGTCCATTTTAGATCGTAATAATTAGAAAAATTTGATGATTTTTCTCTCTCAAATTACTTACAAATCAAATTTAGTTCGAATATGACTCATCGATTTGACTATGCGATGATTCAATAGATTTGAGCTTTCTGTCGCCATAATAGACGCCAATTAATTTACCATTTGTAATTGTTCCTGCATAGCTTGAAAGATATTGTCTTCTCTCGATTTTTATTGATAAAGCTATTAATTTTTCTGGTCATTGGGTATTTTGCGAAAAAGAAACAAAAAAATTTGCCAATCTTCTGATCAATACTGAAATCTATCAGTAGTAAGCAAATGACAAATCTACTGTAAAATAGTCTGCTTTATATCAAATTTCGAGAGAAAACAATAATTCTCATTGCGGTATGATAAGCAAAAGATAGAGAGTAAGATTGTCAGTGATTGATTTGAAAATAGAGTGCAAATGACTTACGATGCGATGACAAATTTTTTAAAATTCAATTTATTTCTCTCGATCGTTGTGATAGTCCAAATATGGAATTATTTTAGTTGAGTGATTTTAGAGCGGCTTTTCAGTTATGTGTAATTGTGCAATGATCGCTTTTTCGTTGTTTTTATTGGAGTGAAGCGATGGATTGCTTATATAGAGAAATTCAAGAAATTTTAATTTCATTTTCATTCAATACTTGTTTTTGTCTTAATCCTTTTAATTGAACTTTTCGAGAAAATTGTTTTACATGGACTAGTTGTTTTCATTGTAAAATAGCGAATGTCTGTTATGATTTGAGTCATGATGACTAAAAATCAATTTGACAATGAGTCAGACATCAAAATCATGAATTTTTAATTTTCACAGTTGTTACTGCAATCGAATACTATTTTTTACATTCAGAAACAATTGTATCCATCATTTTGAATTAAATCTGCATGATTTCTCAATTTTATCTGAGAATTTTTTAATCAACTTTATTCGTTCCATTTTTAAGGAAGCTTAATGACTATGCAAACAATTTTTGACTTTTTCTTTTGCAATTTTTCTAGTAGCTTAAAACCAATAGTATCATTGTAAGAAATTAATTTAAAACCGTTAAAGGTTAACATCACAAATATTCATGTAGCATTAATGTTATGTATATAGAATTCTGATGTCAAATAAATCTATCTATCTACCTATCTTAGAATTTAAGATTTATTTTTGATGCATGAACATTATATGATTCATTAATAACTTGAAGATCCAATAGAAAAGTTATGGTTTCTAATTTGATCTCACTTTAAGTACATAAAACAGCAGAAAGCATTGAAGAAGTATAAATGAGATTCAAATTAAAGAAGTTGATTAATCATTATTAGGGTTCGGCATTATACAGATAAGGAGAAGAATTATGCGAATGTTTTTGTTCTTCTTCTTGATTTTTCCATATAAAAAAGAATAAAAATAAGAAAATTATGCGCATAATTCTTCTTCTTATTCGTATAATGCTGAACCCTAATCATTATTCATTGGCTTCATTCTTTTCCTGAAGTAAATTTTTTATTGTGTGCTTTGTTGAAACTTAAAGTTCATGCATAAAACTAAAAAGAAAGTATTCGATTCCTGCACATTCAACATGCTGATTTTTCCCTGTGGTACAATATTGTCAAATTCACACTGTCTATCGAAATAGCAAATTGTTTTTGGACTCGATAATGGTCTCGAGTTTGTTGTAAATATCCCAATGCCGCAGACTGTTAAATGTGTTTGATTATTAGCCAGAAAATAAAGAGTTAAATTAATTTTTAGTCACAGTTTGATTATGACAATATTTGTTTGTTCGATGTCATTTTTGATTGCTGACATATCTAAACCACAGCAGTGGGTAATTAAAACATCATTTTTGCTCATTAAATCTGTCATCGATTTTAAATTTTATAAAAAAATTACAATTTTTAATATTTTGACCTTGTTAATGAATTGCAGAGTTTTTAAACTACTGGTCCGTAGCCAGTAGCCAAAATCTACTCTAAAAAGCTGCCTAAAGTTAAAAAAAGTTAAATAAATTCTACTTTTACAAATCTGATGAATTTTAAATTTTTGAAGCTGTAAATAAATTTCATCTGTCAACAAAATGTAGAATTTTCTCAAGATAATCGAAAAAGCAAATTTTACTTATTAAAGTATGAAATACAAAATTTTCCATGAATTTTTCATGCGGAGCAAACAGTTGCCATTAATGGGATAATTTTCAGTCATGCCAGGTGATGATATTGTTTCACGACAACCAAATTCGTCTCTCGCTTTTACACCATATAATGCTGCAAAATTGGAATTTTATTAAATTCATTGTTCGAAAACTGCAGCTGCAATGTTTCTCATATATGAGGAGTTATCGATTCGATTATCATCGTACGTGGTGCTGATATTTGATCTAAACCATAAATAAAGTTGATTATGGTGTTTTCATCATTTTAGATCAATTTTTGGTGATTTCAAAAATTTTAATTGAGAATTTTCAAGATTAGGAATTTTCTTTCTATCGTCTTTTTTCGAATATCAGTACCGTTCCCGAGAAACCAAAAATACGTTACAGTTTCTGTTTGCTTGCTCATAGCATGCTATAAGCTAAATAAACTATTAAATTTAATTTTTTTAAAGCAAACGTAAAACAGCAAAATCTATAAATAATTTAAGGATAGAGAAGTTGAAGGCCTTGAAAAGGCTAGTAGTTAATGCCCTGGTCTGTAATTCTTGGAACTATGAGGTATCTGTTTCGATCACAGACAAATTTTTACAAATTTTTCAAGTATAGATACATTGATTGCTCAAAAAATGCTCTCGGAACAGATTCTAAAAGGTAAGGTCCATCACGATAATTTGATTAAGAAGCTCTGTAATGTTACAGTGAAATGGAGACACTCAAACGGCTTCATTGGTAGGAATAAAATCCTTCCTAGTACCAGTCGTTTACTTCTTTGCGAACATGCAAAAATCTTACAGCCAGCTTTATCATGTGTCTGGTGGAAGGAGTTAAGATTAGGACACAACAGCTTCTTTAGTCTACGTGGCCTGTAAGCTAGAAATAGCTCCGCCCGCTCAAAAATCAAATCCAATACAATTTAAAGGTTTATCAATGTAGCTTTTTAATAATATGAAATAAATGCTTCAGAACCTTACAATGTCAGTTTTCAAAACAATTCTTCTTTTACTTATAACATCAAAATGAACAGCTCTTATATTCGAGAAAAGACGGAAATGTTTTCATTTGAAAGTATAAATCCTAGAATCGTCCTGTTTGAAGCGCAAATTCCACAAATGAGTTGATGCCGTTGGGCTTTTTGAAATACGCACATAATTTCATTCTCTACGTTTTGTAAACCTCAACAAGTCGACTGCTGATTTTCACATAGCATTCCAATAAAATACATAATGAAAGCCGAAACCGAATCGCAATTTCTATTGTTTAGGTCACAGCCATTTCTGATTCTATTACGAAGTGGCGAGTTTATGTCTAGAGGGATTTTCAATGACGTTTCGTTTTAGTGATCAGCAGTCAGTGGTAAATTGCAATTAACACAGAAAACCATTATTAGTTAAACCAAACTTTCATTTGCATAATGAAGTTGATAGAAAGATTTTAATTAAACTTGAGCTTGATTTTTGAACTTTTTTTTGAGAGTTACAAAATAGTGAAAATATGACTTAGCCACAAATAAATGATGCAGAGACAGAGAAGTGTGGTCTAGTCAAATTATGCTGTCTGTTTCACTGCTCACATATTCAAGAATGTCCATTTCAGTTATTGTCAGGTATGCAGATGATTTTGACTGTGGTATTGACCTCTCTGTAATTTTTCTTTTTGCCATTGATGATTACTTAAAAATTAAAGAAAAAATGTTTTGGTTAATATTTCAATTGAAAATTTATTGATAAAACTTTAAAATTCTTTAATCTTTACAAAAACCAAGGGAAAATAACTATGGGTTCACGATGTCGGGACTAATACAGAAATTCTCGGTTATTTCTCGATCTGGTCCCGTTCCGGGTTCCAATTTTTCTTCGGGACCGGGATTTCGTGAGTCCCTAGAACAACTTTTTAATGGTTTCATACAAAATTTTTGAATTTCAATGTTTACTGAGCTTTCGTTTTCAAGAATAGTTTCGTCTTGACAAAATCAAAAATTTTCAATGTCTCTTTGAAGACAATCAAAGTCTTGAAACGAGGCAATTTATAGCGATTATATTCCTTTATTGATCAACAATTTTTTCACTTAATCACGTTTGCCATACCTTGTAGACGACCACAAAAAATTTTTATGATCAAAAATGAAATTCTTCTAATTAATTTATACATTCTTTATTGTAGGCGTAATATGCCTTGTTTCTATCAGAATTTAGAAAATTTCTTTTTATCTAATTATACTAATGATAAATTGATGAATTTTGTGTTCATTTAATCTCAAATTAATGAATGTTTGACTTGTTTATAAGCAGAATTGATAATTTTCATCTGTTTAATATTTGTTGTTATTTAAAATGAGATTTAAATTCTTTAGAGATTTTTCTGTCATTAAATAGTGATATATGTGAAAATTGTATAAATTTTTGAAACATTTCGCTTTAAAATAAAATTAGTTAAAAATAACGGAATTTCAAAAATTTAAAATTTTTGTCTTATTTACAATTTTGAAATTTTAGGAAAATTCAAAAAATATTTTCAAATTCTAAATTTCATGAATAAGATTATCTACATAACTTTCAAATTATCCCCATTTATAACATAAATTAAAAACAAGTGCAAATACACAGCTAGTTTGTGGCATTTAGTTTGCTCTCATTCACGCTAGGAGATAACAATTAGATGTGGTGTTATAGTGAAGTGCAAATCGTCACATTTTATGTATGATATGTCATGCTAAGCCATGCATCATACTGAATGATGACAATAATTTTATTGCTCCAAAAATTAACACTCTTTCTACCTCATATGTATTTTTGTCATTGTGTTCAGCAGCGCATCATCATCACATCAATTTGAATTTTTAAAGCTATTTCATTCACGCGAGAGAGAGAATGAGTGCATTTGCAAAAGCATTTTTTCATGTCCGTTTGTACATATAGTGAATGAGTTTCAAGTGTCACGGGCTTAATGGGATGTTATGCTATTTTTCTGTTTGGTTTTTATTGCAAGTTGTGAAAATATTTTTTAACGGCTGCCATCAGTGGTGTGTTGTTTTTTTTGTTCTTTTTTTCCTGTATATGAGAGATTGTAAAGTACTGAACATGTTTCGCAACGTTTTCATATATTGCATAAAATTTATTTATTTGTTACTTGTTTGTTTCTGCCACTTTGATGCAAATTAATTTGATACGAGAAAAGAAACTTTATCCTTACTGCTGCTGCTGCTATTGCTGCTTTGAAATTTAATTTTTCATCAATAGTAAACAACATGTCAAAGTTTTTACACGATAATAATAATCTTCGCTTATGTGAAAATGCTTCAATTAAAATAATTAATAGAGGGAAATGTATTAATGGAAAACTCTTTGTTTCAGGATGTTTTGTGTTCTTTTTTCATTGTTCAGTAATTTTGAACAATGACTTAATTTTATTTATAACTGAAAAAATATAAATTTTTAAAAAAAACCGTTATGAAATTAAAATTATATAATTGGAGTGGAAAAACAGCTCTGACGAAAGAATTTTTTCTTTCGCTATTTTTCTTCACTTTTCGTTTCTTTCTGAATTGTTTACAAACAAAATTTTCAACACAAAAGTTTTTTATATTATATTCTAAACCTTTTGTAATAGTAGAAAGACTTCAGGACTGTTTCTAATTGAAATTTTTAGTGAAATGAGACGATTTCTTTATCAAATTTAAGAGAAATTAGAAATTTCATAAAACTTTTTTGAATCATTTGTATTTTTGCTTCTTTCTGTCATTTTTTGCTTCTTTTTATTTTGTCTTGCATCTTTTATCAACGAAACACTGATCTGCAACAGGAAAATGTGCTATTAACACGTGTTTGACGGTTAATATTACTGATTTTTGCTTCATTTCTTCATTTTTTGCTTCTTTTTGTTATATTTCGTTTATTTTGCATCTTTTGTTAGAACTGATTTCTCCCTGTTTATAACTGAAAAAATTTAAATTTTTAAAAAATCCGTTATAAAATCAAAATTATTAAATTGAGTTGAAATTATTTTTCTCTTCTATAAATAAATGAACAACTTTTATATTTAAAAGAAAATTGTAATTTAAAAAAATTCTTCAAACTTGATAATTGAAAAAGAAAACTTTTCTCATTCCAAACTATTATAATTGCAATACTTTGACAAAGAAGCTTGAAGAAGAAGAAGAAGGAAAAAAAATGTTTAAATTTCAAGTTAATAAAGAAGATTATCATATCTCATATTCTTCAATATTTGCATAAACTATCTATAGAGAGAAATTCTTTGAATGATTATAATAAAAAAGTCTCAAGTTGAGTATGAGAGCATTCAATTACTCAGATTAAATTGAATTTCTCATTAAAAATTCCTGCTTATCTATGAAGCAAAATGAGAAAAGTAAGTAAAAACTCTTTTTAGAACTTCCATTAGCGATGTACAACAACATTAATTTTATGAACCTATAAAAGATTTGTAATAAAAAATATTCACCATCATTTTACGATGAGATTGAAAAGTTGGAGATCATTAGAGGTCCATTTCATTACACCGTCATTTCATTGATGGTTCTTTGATGTTTTTTTTTTTTTTGTAAAAAGAGAGAAAATTAATTTTATGAAATACATACAAACGAGCAAATTAAATTCTCTTTTTTCTTTCTCATATACAGCAATGAGGAACGAGTTAAAATGCACATAAATTATCCTCTTTACATTCAAACCAATTAGTTAGCCGCATTCATGTTTTGTGTGTATACACAGCATTCTATTTCGTTTTGATATCAATTGAAATGTATTTTATGTTTTTAAAAAATATTCAATTACCATAAATTTATTGCAACTGTTTCTATTTTTTTCTTTTTCTATTGTCCACTCATTGCAGTAGAAAATATGTTGCAGTAAATAAAATTGAAGAAATTGTCAAAGCTTGCTTTGCCAAATGAACTTTTTTTCTCTTTCTATAAAAAATTTAATTATTTTCTTGCTTTTTTAAGCATACAATTGTACCCAAAAAAAA
>JACWBX010003679.1:6450-20706 GCA_014622435.1 Polypedilum pembai
TTAAGCATAAATTTTTAGTTGACTTCGAGCTCTAAAAATTAGAAATGAAAAAAATGTTGGAAAAATTCTAAGGTTCGGCATTATGCAGAAAAGAGGAAGAAATAAGTTCTAAAATAAGATTAGTTAACCTTTTTTCAATTTTTGTCATATTAGTTGTGAAATCGAATCTCATGAAAAATTGAAATTTATAAAATATACTTTTAGTAGGCTTTGATAAATTTTGTTATTTTAGTTACCAAATCAAGTACAAATAAAACTCGAATAGTGTTGTTGAACTATAGTCAGTAGTCAAAATCTACTAAGTTGATTCTACTTTTATAACTCTGTAAATTAGTGTTCAAACACAAAAGAAAAGCAACGTGTGTCTAAGCCTAGACAATATTTTACAATTTTTTGTCAACAATTTCCCCAAACAAATCATCCTTCATTTACTTGACTAAATTTACTTCAAATCTCAATTGAATTAAATTTACAAAATTGCATGAAGTGGAAATAATTGGAAAATTTTTAATTCATAAAATGTTATTCTATTAGAGTTCAGAAAATGTTGTTGCTGTGAGAGTTGATTGCAATTTACATCTAGAAAATCTAATCCATGATAAATTGCAGTTGCACAGAGAGTGAATGAGAATGAGAAAGTCAAAGATTAAAGAATGTTTAAATGCAAGCCTAGTGTGGGTTCACCATTAACACATGGAAAAATTTAAAAATTTTTCTTTCTCTCTCAAAATGCAGTGAGATTAGATTAGAAAGAAAAGAAAAGAAAAAAAAAATTCAATTATGGTTGATGATTTATGAATAGAAATTGAGTCAAGTGGAAATTTTAATTTTTGACGCCATCAAGTTTATTAACTGTTCTTGTGAGTTAATTTGAAAAAAAGGGGAAAATAAAATTCTTTTGTTCTTCTTTAAGATTTGAATTTTAAAGTGTTTGTTAGTGAAAAATTTTTAAAGTTCAATTTTAGGTTCAAAATTTTGAACTTTCAAAATAAAAATTTAGATCAAGTTTAACTCAAATCAAAAAGAATTTCTTTAAAACCTTTATAAAAGAAATCACAAACCCTATAAATTTGAAAGCTAAAATGTTTTTGCTGAAAAAATTAACATTGAAGTTCAATTTTAAGTTCAAATTTTGAATTGTGAAAAAAGAAACTTAGATCAAGTTTAATTTAAAATAAAATTAATTTTATCAAAAAAGAAAATCTCAAATACTTACAATTCGTACAAATTTCGTTTTAAAAATTTTCAATTGAAATTTAAAATTGAACTAAAGATGAAGTTCAATTTTTGAACTATCAAACTAAAAATTTAGAAATTATTTTGAATTTCATAAAAACTATAATAAAATTGAAAGTTTAATTCTCTAAATTTTTTAATAGAAATCTTTGTGCTAACGAACTATTCTTGAAGTTCAATTTTAAGTTCAAAATTTTGAACTACAAAAATAGAAGTTTAGTTTAACCTTAATTTATATGTATTTAATAGAAATTCTTAAAAAAAATTAAATTCTTTCAATTTGTTCTAAAGTTTTGTACTAAAAATTTTAAACTTAAAGTTCAATTCTAAAATCAAAATTTTGAACTATATAGAAAAAGTTTTAAATCAAAATGATGTTTATATTAAAAATTTCAAAGCGTAACAAAATCGAGAGTTTAATTTTTCTAAATATTTAATTTTAAGTGTTGAATTGAAATTTTAATTTTAAGTTCAATTTTTAAGTTCAAATTTTTGATCTTGACGATTCCTAAAATATTAAAGATCAAATTTTGATTTATTTAAATTCAAATCTTAAAAATATTGACAAAATAATAAAAATTCATTTTCAATAATAAAATCCACAAAAAAGAGAGAAGAATTTGCTGCCATTCAGTCATTCGTTTGCAAATAAAGCTTCAATTCCAATAAATTTCAATAAAAAATCCATATATCACGTAACTACATAAATCAAATTTGCATCTCATGCCTATTCAGTGAAAGCAATGATATTTTCAGTTCAAAAAATGTTTTCGGCATGTGTGTACTGCAACAGCATAAAAAACAATAGTCAATGGTCACATTTTTATTTAGAATGCAAGTGCATGTTGCTGATGCATGAATAAAGTGAAATATTGAGAGAAAGAGCAATTTCACTAGAGTCAAGTGAAAAAAAAAGCTTTTTTTTTTCCTCTCTCTGTGCGTATTTTAATATTACAGAAAAATGTTTTATTGACATGCCATAAATTAGTTTTTGAATTTTTATATGTTTTTCATGAACAGTCTATAGAATTGATGTTGTGGATAAAAGTAAATTGCTTCATTATTATTTTCAAAGACGGAAATTTTTGAGGAAAATAAATGATTAATTATATACTTTATGCAGAGTCTAAAATCGTTGTAGTAAATTTAGTAGTCGACTAAAATTACTCGACTTAAAAACAGTGTTGTTACACAGGCAGCCTGTGATTGCCTGTGAAAATATTTACAAAAAAATCCGCTATGGAAATTGTAGATGGCGCTTCAAAACGATTGAGGCGCCATCTACAAATTCTATAGCGGAATTTTTTGTAAATATTTTTACAGGCTGCCTGTGGAACAACACTGCTTAAAAATTTATTACAAGTTGAGTAAAATTTATTCGAATAAACAAAATTTCTTAAGTTGAGTAATTTTGATCAAAGATGAGCAACGACTTAAACTTGTATCGATTTCGGGCTCTGACTTTATGAAATAAAGTTTGAATTACAACCAAAATTTAGTGTCCTTTATTGAAATTTTTCAATGTTCACGATAAGCGTAATTTTAAATTAAGAATTTTACAGTGTATCGAAAGTGAGAACAGTCAGCTTAAAAACATATTGAAAAGACTTCAAGTTTTTACTTCTAATGTGATATTTATTTTTCTACTGATGATGAATTCAAAATTTTAATTGATTTTTAGGTATTTATAAAACGGTTTCGAATTCTGCTTTTGAATCTTTCATAAAAACGTTCGCTTAATTTCAAATTAAGAATTTCAACGAAAAAGTCAGCTGAAAAGAGAGCAAGTCGAATCATCACATGATTCATTTGTTTGAAATCAATTTGACGTGCTAAAAACTGCTAGTTGAACTCAGAGTTCTTTTTGCCGAATCGGCGAAATTTCGTGATTTCGATTTTGTTTGCCGGTTTTTTTCGTCAGCCAGACTCATCCAAATTTTGTCAATGATGGCTTGTTTTAAAGCTATTTGCTGATAGAACAACACACAAAAGGAATTTTGGCAAAATTTTATTTCAACAAAAAGTTATAGCAAGTCGGCATGAAAATAGCATTAAACTACAAAAATATTTCTAAAAAACACTTTGAGAACATTTGAAAATTAAAAAATAATTCAATAAGAAAGAAATCTTTCAAGATTCGAAACTACAATTTTAATATCAAATTTTCATTATTTAATTTCATTTCTTAAAGTTTCTTTGCTAAATGGTAAATAAAAATTCAAAGACGTAAAGTAAAGAACAATTCAATAAGAAACTTAAAAGTTTTTTATTTTATTAACTTGTTGAATTACTGTTATTTGTACAAATAATAATAAAAATAATTTTCCATAATATCTTTCAATAACCGGCGGTAAAAAAAAGTGAAACTGTGAGAGATTTATGTGATGTTTATTGCAGCATGCGAGTGAGTAAAAAAGCAGAATTTGTGACAGTTTATAAAAATTTCAATTTGAAAATGAAAGTGAAAATTGCAATCGCAATAAAAATCATGACTTAAACGATTTATGATTCAATTAAATGTCAAAAATGTGTGAAATTAACAAATAAAAAAAATTCTTTCTCTCGCTCTCTTTCAAGTGACTCTCTTGACTTTATTTTTCTCTCTCTCTTTCATGGTGAAGCACGAACACAAGTGAAATTTACACAAATACATTCACAAAATAAATAAATCAATCATTGTTTACGACCATTCTCGATCTCATTCTTACTCACATATTTCCTGACTCTTCTTTCTCGCTCTAACTCATTGCTAACATACACGCGGTGCGCAATGCTTTACGACTGTATAATAAAAAAGAACTTTATGACCATGTTTTGCTGCTCTTTTTGTTATTATTATTTGTTGACTCAGATTTTTTTCTCTTCTTCCTTTTTCCTCCTTTTTTTTTTTGCTCATGATAAAAAGTGCGTGAATTTTCATTCACAAAACTAAACAGAAAAAATTTTTATTTTATCTTTTACTAATGACACTTCGATTTTTCATTTTCATTTGAATAATTACTTTGAAAGTCATTGAGTTTTTTTTTTCTTTCTTGTGTTAAATGTGTTAGAGTCATTTATTAAATAATCCCCACACACATTTTATATATTTACACGCTGAAGATAAATTTTTATTTTATATTCCTTAAGATTTGATTTAAATTTAACGGATTTTTTAAATTTCAAAATTTTGAACTTAATCTTGATCTTAAATATTTTGTATTTGATCTTAACATTTTTTGAACTTGAACTTAATATTTATATTTAAAACTTTATATTAATATAGTCAAGATATACACTTTATGCAAAGTGTAACAAAAATATTCTCCATGAAACTAAAACGAACGCAATGGAAGCCTAAAAAAAATCTTTTTGTAATTATTTTAAACTTCACAGGCACTCGGCGCCGATATCGGCAAACAAAAAAACTTTCAAAAAATTACGCTACGAAAATTGTAGATGGCGCTTCAAAACCATCTAGGCGCCATCTACAAATTTCTATTTATATTTAATACTTTAAAATGAATTCAATCAAATTTAACTTTAGAAATCTAATTTAATATTTAAGTTAACAGTTTTCCAATGGTTTTCTTCCTTTATTTCTTTTAACCTAATATTTATCTCCTCGCAAATTAAAAGATGAAAATTTTGACTTGATCTAAGGAGAAAAATCAAAAAATAAAAGTATAATTTCTGTTAAATTTTACATGGTGAGATTCCGAAACCAATTTATTCACATAAAAATGAAATTTTGACTTCAGATAGAACAATTTTTGCATAAATAATTCTATATGGATTAATTGACCTCGTGTTTGTGGAAAAATCGTCCTTTTTTAACTATGAAAAAATTGTTTTTGAGTAATTTTGTATCTCACCTTTTACATAACATCTAATAAAGTAAAAGTTTTTTACACTTGAACTTGATCTTAAATTTTAAACGCAAATTCATAATTTGATCGAAATAATTTTGCTTTTTTATTTTCTAAAGAGTTTAAAGTCAAATTTTTGCTTAAATTACTTATTCTATACTTCACAATATTTTAAAGTTCAACCGGTATTTCCTGACACATTAGTGTGTTGCATTTTTTCTTGAACTTAAAAATTAAGTAGAAAAATTTATTTGGTTGAAGTGAGTCGTGTGTCAATAAAGATTGAATGCCACTGATTTAAAGTGTTTTTGAATAACATCAAGACATAGAAAAATGCTAAAAATCACTGCATATCATTTCGCTTTGATTCCTTGAAAAAATATTCAAATTTTTACTTAGTTTTTATATACTTCACAAGCGTTAACAGAAATCAAATATCAAATAATTCAGATGAAATTTTCTAAGAGTAAGAATTTGAAATTTAGTCCCTGTTAGGACACATTAGACCATAGAAATGTTTTTTTTAAAGAAAATAAATTTTTCTTTTGAGTGAATTTCTTTAACTGAAATTTGATAATAATGTAAATTAATGAGCAAGAATTTATTCTCATTTTTAAATTTGACATTAATAAATGAGGTAGAAGTGTCCAGTAAATGGTGCTTTGATAAATGAGGCACTTTCATATAAGCTTGTTTACTCATTTCTCACTCAAGAGTTTAAATTTCAAAAAAATTTTTCTCTCTCTCTTTCTTGCTTTGTGCTTTACCAACAGGTTGTGAAAATTTCATCATTTAACATTGAAAATAAATTCCCATGAATAAAATCTCAAATAATTTATCTTCACGCCATTCACGAAGCTTAAAAAGTGCATTTTGATTGACTCAAGTCAATAACTAATTTTTTATTGCTCTTTTACGATGAGGTTAAAAGTCACAACTTTAAAAAACCTTTCTTATCGCATTTTAAACTCAACATAATAACTTGTTGTTGCATACACAATTAGTTTTATGGCAGAGAGTGTGATGATGAAAAAAAATTTTGTAAAAAATTGTAAGAAAGAGATGAGAATGGAAAAAAAGTTGATGAAATTAAAATAAAAAAAAAATTGAATTATTATAGAACAACAAACACACTTAAAATTGTCCAAGATTCGATTCGTCTCTTTGATGGTGCCAATATTGAATTAAAAATTAATTTTTAATAATTTCTTGCAAATTTTTTAATTTATACTAAGCAGAGTCTGAAACCGTTTTTCGACTAACTAAAATGCAACAAATTTTTAGTCAATTAAAAATAAAACACTGATCGACTAAATTTTAGTTGTTTTTAATTGAAAAATTTAATCGACTAAAATTTACAACTCTGGCCAAGATCATAGCTCTAGAAGACTAGTTATGAATGTAAAAAGGTGAATTGCAGGTGATACATGCATGCGTAAATATGAAGTGAACTTGGGAATCATTCTTATCACTACAAAGGTAGAATATGGCCTTTTTTATGTGCAATAATAGTAACTCAACTTGACTTACTTAAAAATGTTTCTAATTCAATCAAATTTTATTTATTCTTGGTCGAAATTCTTTTTAAATTTAAGGATCATTGACTACCATATGAATTTAGCAAGCTTTAACCAAATTAAATAAAATTTGAAAGAATTAGAGAAATTTTTAATTAAGTCAAGTTGACTTGAAAATAGTCAAGTAAGTATGTCAAGTGCCAAACCCTACTAAGAATTAGGAATAAAAATTATTGTGTGATAATCGCTTTAATTACATGTTGCTTCATACATGGCAACAATAAAAATTTTCTGCATTGCACAACTTCATCGTCAACAACAGAAGAACCAAAAAAAAAAAAGAAAGCAAAGAACGCGCGAGACTATGAGAGTTTTTGATAATAATTTTTATTTTTATTATGCCACTATTAAATTGCTTTTATTGCCTTAATTGTGCATGATGTCGTAACAATTTTAACGCGCTCTTTTCATATTCATTTGTGTCTTCTCACTTGCTCTCGGTTGTTGTCGCGCTCTTGAGCTCTCTGTTTGTGGCATTTAATTGCCTTTTCATTTTATCACTTTCTCGCTATTTTGTCCTTATTATTGCTAACGTGTTGCTTGCTTTATTTGTTGATTTTGAATTAACTTAGATTTATGTGATGAATTTTTAAGATCAAGATCAAGATCAAGTTCAAAAATTTTTGCTAATTTGCTTCTTCTGTTTAACACATTTGATGTTAAATGAAAGGTTTTTAAAATGTCTAAAAATTTTTAGAAATCATCCATAATCGCTGAAACTTAGAAAAATTAAATTTTAAATAGAAAAGATCAAGATTAAAATTAAGATCAATTTAAAGTTCAAAATTTGAGTTTTAAAAATCGGTATTTGACTTGTTGATATTTGTTCATAAAATAAGTACAAAGAAATTTTTAACATTTTACATGTTTACATACTGCCAAATTCTTAAGAAAGTTAAATTTTTAAAAAGAAAAGATTGAGATCAAAATTAAGATCAAGTTCAAAATTTGAAATTTTTCAAAAAACCGTTAAAAATAAAAATTTGTAAGTGAAAAATTCTAAGTCATAAGTCTTGCTAAAAAGGAAAAATAAGAAATATCACCCATGGAAATAAATTTATAACAATTTTATTTGATATAATAACCGTCAATATATCCTTATTTGTATTTATTTGAAAATAATGAAAAATAATGGCAGTGAAAGGATTTTCATCTTTTTATATGTATGTGTGTTTGGAATTTTCATCATTTCATTAGTTTTTCTCTTTATCCCTTTTTTCCCCCTTCTTAAATTTAAATTTCTTTTCAATATTTAAGTTAAATTAAGAAAGATGAATGACAATTTAGAGGAGGAAGAAAATAAAACTCAATATGGCTCCTGCAAAACAGCAAAAAAAAAACAGATTAAAGAGGAAAGAGTACACATGTCAATATATCATTTTATCTTTATGTGTTTAGAAGTAAAACAGAGAAGAAAGAGCAGCAATGAGACGTGACTTTTGTTGAAAATTGCTTTTTAAAAAGGCAACCGAAGTAAGCAGAGTGTGTGCTTGTGGTGGGTGTCAAATGATTAATTATTTTAAAATTAAAATTGTTTTGCGTTCTCATTTCTAATATTTTTTTAAATATCTTCACGTCATTGTTGTGAGCAAATTCATTGAATTTTTAACTTACTAAGAAATTATTAATAAATAAAATAAAATGTTAACATTTAATAAGAAATAAATTTGAAAATTTAAGAAACACAACTATATTTTAAGTATCAAATCTTAGTAAATTAAAAATTCTTTTAACAAGAAAAATTTATTTCTTGTTGTTCTTTTTTTATCACAATTTTTTTTTTGCCTCTTCAAATTATATCAAACACTCATCATTCATTAATAGAGCTGCTTAACCGTCTGCACAGATAGGACTGTAAAAAATATAAATAACAAATGATCGATTTTAAAAGCCGATTGAAGCGTTATCTACAATATTAGAACTTTTGTCAGTGCTGATGGACCGAACTGTATTAATGTTTATAGTTGATTGATTTCTAAAGCTACTAGTTGTTATTAACTGATAATTACTAATTACTATGTAAAATATATTTTAAAGTTTATATTTGAGTGTTTTGTGTGCTGAGCACTAAGGTTTAGAATGTTTCAGTGCTGAGCACTAAGGTTTAGAATGTTTCAGTGCTCAGCATTTAATGTTTGTATTTTAATGCACAATAGTTAGTGTTTTTGTAATAGTGATAGTGATTTATAAATGTTTTGATAAAGCAGTCCGAAAGTGCTAGTTAATTATCATTATACAAAGTCACTCAAACAATAATGATATTGTAATAATTGTGTTTGTGTTTGAAATTTTTTGCTCTTTGCATATTTTGTCATTAAACAGCTAATAAATATTTATTCACATTCACACTCGCCTCGTCGAGACACGTTTTGCTTGTGCTTTTGCCAGTTTATCAATAATTCAAATTTAATTTCATTTTCATTTCTCTCTCAAGTTTTTTTATTTTTTGTTTTGCTTGCAAACACACAAAAAAGTTAGCCAAAAAAAAACTGAATTAATTTAAAAAAAATTTCTGTTTGGTTTGCGCAAAAATAACAAAAAATTAAATTTTTCTTTTTTGTTCGTCGTGGTAGGTGTGAAACTTATTTTCATGGAATTTTATTCTGTGGCATACAACACACCAAAATGATATATGATAGCTACGAATGTCGACATCAGTGATATACTTCAACTGTCATGGCTTGAAAAAGAAAAAGAAGAGTTGAAAAATTAAATTTTTTTTTAGTTTCTTTTTAATCCCAAGAAACTTTTTTTTTTCTTCTCTTGTGAGAAATTCGAGATAAAAAAAATCTTGACAGCTTCAAATGAGTCAGAGTCAGCTTTAGTCAGAAAAATAAAACAAAAATTAAAATTTTTTGAAACGAAGAAAAATTTTTGAAGCTGTGATTTTGGAATGAAAATTTGAAAAGTAAGATTTGAAAACGTAAACTTAAATTTTGATTTTTAAGTGTTAAATATTTTATCTATTATTAGGAAGAAACAGTGTTGTTACACAGGCGGCCTGTGATTGACTGTGATAATATTTATAAAAAATTCCGCTAGATGTCGCTTCAAAATGATTTAAGCGCCATCTACAATTTCCATAGCGGAATTTTTTGTAAATATTTTCACAGTCCGCCTGTGTAACAACACTGGGAAAAAATAATACTTATATAAAATAATTTATTTTAGAGTCTGAAACGTTTTAAAATTACTTAAAATGTCAACTTAATTTAATCGCGAATTACATTGAAACTTAATTTCAAAACTTTTACAAAAACTCGTTTATTTTTATACAAAGAACAAGAATTTTTTAATATAAACAGAAAAGACAATTGAACTTACCGTCGGTAATTAAAATTTGAATTTTTATTTCTTTACCTCATCTTTCATTCCAGATGGAGGAAAAGGCGTTTAATTGTCTTTCAGTCTCTTAATTAGACTTTATCAAACGAAATATTTTTGTCAAACTTTTTGCACTTCATTCATTCGTTACTAATTTATTGCTTTAGTCCAGTGGTGTCCAACCTTTTTTTGAGTCACGGCACACTTCGAACAAAAAAATCTTCTTGCGATACACTAAAGTATTTTTTCATAAAAAATCACAAAAAGTTTGATTAATTCTACTTGATTTTTAAGTTCAAGAAAAAAAGACAGTTTTTTTATTATTTTAATTTTTTTTTGTGGCACATTGGCTGGACACCATTGCTTAAAACCATGAGTTCTGTGTAACATAAGAACCTCTCCAAAATTTCATCTTTTTCCTTGTCATGGCCCTAATAATCAATTTCATGCAATTTTCACTATGAGAAAAACTTTATGAACGCTATAATGTTTGTCCATTAAAAAACTTCATTATGAGTATTAAAACAAAGGAGTTAAAAGTTATAAGAACGATTTTAACACGTCACTTTCTGTTACTTTCACTGATTTATGTGAATAAGATAATTTGAATTTTGAATTACTTTTTTTTGTCCCGAACTGGCTGAAAGGCCTTATAGCGGGCCTCACTCGGTTTAGAACAATTTTTACATATCAAAAACCATACAATAAATCAGAATCATATAACGGACACTCGCTTGAGCAGTCAAAGTATCTAAACTATTGAAGATCTGGTGCCGTCATTCAGGATTAAATCCGAATCGCCAACAACCCTTTTTCAGATCAAACGATCTAAACTGTCAGCCACCGAGACGCTTAACTGCTCTATAAAGATAAAGCTTTTATTGATTGTCCTCGAACTGATGTCTAAAATGTGTAAAAAAGAAAATAAATTGTATTAAGCTTAAGTTCGTATATGATCAAAAAAGAAATAATTTCCTAATGATTCTTTTACCTTCATTTTTTAACAAAAATAAAAATTTCTTCCTTGAACAACAAAAGAAATTCTCCATACTTGACTTCATTTTATTTTTTTTTTACAAAACCAACCTGAATATTTTCTTAAGAAAATTACTCAATATTATTCCACATTGCTCTTATTGTGGCTTAAAATGCTTCACAGCAAGCACAGAGAAAGATTCCTAATGAGCTACACGACCTTGCTACAAATACATAAAATAATAATAATTGCTTTATTCCTAAATCGCCCTTCTCTTGCAAAGCATGAAAGACAATAAATTTAAAGGAGGAATAGTTTAAAATTTGTAGACAATAGAATTGCCATTGCAGGTAGAATGAGAAAGAAGAAAAATAATTATGCAACAGGTTTAAAATATTTTTGCAATATCCAAGGCTGTTGTGACACTAAAATAATATTTACAAAAAATTCCGCTATGGAAATTATAGAGGGCGTCTAAATCGTTTTAAAGCGCCATCTAGCGGAATTTTTTGAAAATATTATCACAGGCAACTTTTGTAACAACACTGCACTAAAATGATAAAAATCTTAACATTTGCATTTATTTGCAACTAATTTATGACAAAATTTGCATATCAAATCATAATTAATAATTTACAGTCATCGAGTTAAATCAAAAGTGATCAGATCGCCATTAAACATAAGTTGAAATTCACAATTAATCACAACTCATTAAAACAACATTTCTTTAATGACTATAATTAATAATTTCTCTCTCTCTCTTCATTTTATACACACTAAAAGAGAGAGAGAGAAAGAAAGATTTCACAGTATGATGATAATAAATTAAATTCTTCTTCTCCTCACAAGAACACACAAAAAAATTATTTTAATTTCATCCATCCATTCATGTTTTTTCTTCTTATTTTCGCTGTTTCTTTTTACATTTTTCACACATTACATGAAATAAATTAAATTAACTTTTTTTGTTATTTAAGAAGGATTTTAGAAGAAAATATTTTGATCATAGTAAACAATTTTTAAAATTCTAAGATGTTTAAATCTTTAACAACTGACTTTGGCAAGAATTTTTGTGTATAAGTTCCGCCGTTTAGGCAAATTTACAAAACAAAAGAACTTCAACTATATGTGATGTTTTGCGGTTTTTTTTCGATGTTTTATGAAAGTTCTTTTCTTTGCAATTTAATACAGAAAATGAACTGAAATTAAAAATATAAAATTTGTTAACTAAGATAAATTTAACTTAGCTTTATACTTCTCTAAAAACAACCAAGCGTGGAGACACAAAAAAGCGCAAAGAAGTTCGAATGTCGATCACAAATTGTCTTAACTGTTGCTGATTGATTTAAAAAAAAATGTTAACTGTTTATTATCATGCCGAAATTTTCAAAGAAGATTGCAAAAACATTTGTGCGTGAGTGCATTAAAATTTGGATTTTTTTAGATTAAGTCTGACAAATTTCGATATTCAAATCACAATCAATTTCAATCAACTTAAACTAATAATTTAAATTTTTATTTTGCTAATCTTATTTCAGAAATAGAATAACAATTTTTAATTGAAAAGTTAGAATTTATGATTCGAATCTTAAACATATGTTAAATATTTAACTTTTGTTGTTAATATATTTTTTTTTACTGAAATTTAATTTTGAAAACTCTTGAATTAGCTTTAAAAATTTAATTTTTATATTTCAAATTTCTTCAAATTAATTCCAGGAAGTTTTTACATTTGATATTAAAGTGAAAAAATTTGTTACATTTCGCTATTTGCATTATTTTATACAAGTTATTTTCCCTTATTTGATACTTAAAAAGTAAAAAAAATTTTATACTATAAAGTCTCACAAAAATTTTGATATTTGATTCCTCAAGTTAAGCGATGATAAATTATCATTTTGATCAATAATTTTTAAAAGTAAAATATAAAAATCTTATATAGATGACGAAATTTGCGATTCGAATCTTGTAGCTTAAATTTAAATAATATTTGATTGGCTTTGAAAAACTTTTTTTTTATTATTTTAAATTATTTCCACCAAGGTGTCATAACTTTTGATGCCTTAAATCAAAAATTTTACCAGGCGCAAACACATGTTTGCTCTTTTTTTGGGTGTTCACGCCTTGAAATTTTACCAAAAAAAACAAAAACCTTGGTAGTTACACACGACCGTTATGGTGGCCTACAACTACGAATATTCGCAATAATTTAAACTTCAAAAAGTTTGTTAACAAAAAATTTAAAAAGCAACATTTAGCTGATTATTTATGTTCCTTGATATAAAAAAGTTTATATTAAAGCTACTACAGGCTTTATTTCACATCGTTTCAGCCAAAAACTTAAATTCAAGAAATAATAGAATATTTCAATACGCAATTCAGCCGTTAAAATTCAAAATTCTAGGGGAATGACAACTGAAAAATGTTTTGAAATTCCCCTAAAACTACTTTATTGAATGAAAAATTTTAAAAAATCACTGAATATTCATATTAACTGTGCTTTAAATTATAGTTTATGACTCAATATTTCCTTACAATTAGATAAGAAATGAAAATAATAAGAAATTCATAACAAAACTAAATTTTCAAAAGAAACTTTTTGTAACGGCTTCGAAAAAATTGAATAAAATTTGATCCATTTCTTGCTTAAATTATTTGGTTTTTATTTCAAAATCTTTTTTCGAAAATTTTAAAAATACGTTTGAAATTAAAAAAATCCAATGCCCAAAATTTCGAGTGAAACTACCAAGACAAAAATATTTTTGACACTTTTTTGATGAACTTTAATTCCCTTGATTAATTTAAACAAAACACGAAAAAGAAAATTAAAGAACAACAAAAGCAATTTCTCTTTCTGTTTCACACAAAAAACTTTTTTTGAGGTAACTCAATGCTTTTAATTTTAATTGCTTCAACCGCATTTTCTTTCTTAAATTGCACTCACAAAATATTTTCTTAAACCACTTTAAAAGAAAACTTTTTTCATCAGCAAATTAAAGAGCACCCAAGTTATTTGAGGTAAAGTTAAAAGTTTTTTTTTTTTGTGTAGTAAAAAAGAACAGAAGGAAGGAAAGAAAAGAACTAATTACTTTATGAGATATTAATATTAATGAAGTAAAATTGACGACGCGAGTCTGACAAATATTTATGGTCAAAATTAACAGTTTATTGCCCTTTTTCAACCTTTCTTTAATTGTAAATTTCAATGTCATTTTAGTGAGATCATCATCATCTAAAGCAGTGTTGTTACACAGGCGGACTGTGAAAATATTTACAAAAAATTCCGCTATGGAAA
>JACWBX010003680.1:2839-13235 GCA_014622435.1 Polypedilum pembai
TCTGTTAAAAACTCTAACAAACTAGCAAAAAAGTTTTATTAGTTTTGATACAAAATTTCTGAGTTTCAATAGTTATTTAACAAGGCCTGAGAACTCTTTTTGCTTACTATGATTATTTTTTTTAACTCGATTTTATCCTGGTAGTTTCAATCGACCGGTCAAGAATTCCAAAAAAGCCCGCGACATGCAACTACAATTTTTCAAAATTATTTCAACTTGAAAAAGTTTGTTAACAAAAAACTTAAATTACATCATTTTGACAATTATTAATGATCTTCTATGTAAAAGAGATTATTATAAAACTAATACAGACTTAATTTCATATTAATTAAGTTTAAAACTCGAATTATTTTAATTTTACTTCCAAAAATTATTTTCAAAAACGTATTTCGAAAATTTGGAAATTAAAAATCATCTTGAAAAGTAGTGTGAAAACACGTTTGAAATTCTTTTCAATGGACAAAATTTCGATTGTAACTTCCCTGAAATTTTATTCTTTGTTAAAATCCTAATTTTCCCATCATATCTTCACTTTTTATGATTGATTCTTGGTTTTTTAAAAGTAAACAAGTGACTGTTCATTAAAATATCTGCCTAAATATGACTAGTTTAAAAATTTTGGATCAAATTGGGATAAAAAAATTTTGAAAGAGTTCTCAGGCCTTGACATTTCATGCATCATGTTTTAATAAGAATTTCTCAAAATTCCAATCCATAAAAACTCTTTTTTCACGGGTATAATCTCAAATGTGAAACCCTAAAGCTGATAACAAAATGAGTTTATTTTTTTCTGAATAAAAATAAAAAGAAATTTTGCAATAACTGATTAATGTACTTAGAACTAATAATTGCTTAATGTGAAAACCATGATGTAATAATAATTTGATAAAAAATTTCACAGGTAAAATTTATTTATAAACTTGACTTTGTAATCGTTCAATAAAGAAAAGTTTTTAAATAAAATTTTGATTTTATTTTTCTCATTTCATCAACCTACACGAATTCAAATAATCATCTCAATATCGCCTCCATTCAATTTTTTTCTTTTCTCATTAAAACTTCCATGTATTCATAGCAAATAAAAAGAATCTCACTTTTTTCCTAATTTCACACTCCTCCTTTGCTGCCATCATAAAGGAAGCTCAGTAACAATAAAAACTCTATGGACAGCAAGCAATTCCTTCTCTTGCTTGCTTTTTTTTGTGCAACACTCTTGAAGCGTAAATACAACAATAAAAAAAAAAAGTTGAAAAGGAAAAACTTTTCCATAATGTGTTTTTTCCACCTTCTTTTTCCTTTCAATTTCTTTCTGTGTTTAATCTTTTTCCTACCTTGAAAGGAGGAGAAGAGAAGAAAAAAAAGCAGGTGACACATGCCGGAACATTTTCCACACCTTTCGACCTCGCCACATATACACAAACATTGAGAGATGAAGAAACAATGACCAAAGAGCAATTTCATTTTCTCAACTTTGCCTGTTTTTGCTGCTGCTGTTGCTGATGAGGTCAGAAAATGTGGTCAATGATTATTAAAAAAAGTTCATTTTTTTGTGTGTGTTTCTCAACTTGAACGAGAAGATATTTATTAGCTATTAGTTCTACCTTGCAAATGTTCATTTTCGATAATGGTCAAGCAAAGTAAAAAAAAGTCACTGAGAAAGAAAAACTTTTTCCATTATTGCTGCATGTTATCGTTCAAAAGATAAAGTAAAATTGCAAAATGCATTATTCATACGCAAATAAATAACAAAAGCTTGTGACATTGTGTTTATTAATGCAATAATGGCAAGCAACGGCATTTTACCTTCTTCTCCTTTTATTTGCATATTTTTTTAATCCGATTTTCTATGACAAAGATTTTTGCACACAAACTGATGCAAAGAAGCGAAAAAATGTCATTGTATTTGCTCATTAAGTTATTTATAAAAGAATTTTATTTCATTAAATTTACCGACATTTTTAAATTTAAATTTCAAAAATTCGTTATTTGTTAAAAAATACAAAATTCTTTTTCAACAATAAAATTCTTTCACAAAAATCAACAGAAGAATTCACTTTATTAAATTTTTTTCAGTATGTTCAGTGCATTTTCTCTTCTTCCGCTTTTCCATCTTTTGTTGATGACCATACGCCACAAAAACTTTTTTTTACCGTGCATGAACAATTTCTTTTCTACAATTTCATTCCATTCATGCTCAACATTAGTTTGTAGACATTGCACTTTATTTGTTTTTCTATCTCTCAACTCTTTTTTGCAGTGTTGGAAATCTGTTAACTGCTCTGCAATGACTGTATTGGTCGAAAGCTACAACAAAAAAGGAGTATTTTACAGTTTTTAGATTGTAAATTTGTCAACTTATGATTCATTTTGTTTCGAGTCAATTAAGGTTATTCAAAAACAAATTTAGAGATTATGAAAAAATCTGAAAGTTTTGTGACTCATCAATGCTATTACAAGAAAGATAATGTAGCAAATGAGGGGAGCTGAAATGAAGAAGTATAATAAAGGCTTGATGTTCTTCTAATAGCTTTATTGGTTGTTTTGATGGTCCAAAAAACACTGAATGCTTATAGCTTAATTCTACTGCTTATCAAATCCAGGTCACGAGAATCGAACAGTCAAGTCAGCTTTTCGTCACCTGGCTGATATGCGGGTCATAATAAGTTAATCATATCGTGTGATTCACTTATTATAATCGCCAAGCCGCTACAATAATGGCAAAGTATGAAAGCTATAGCTTATTTGGTTCAAATGGAATCACAAAAGTTTTGCGAAAATTGAGTTTTCAAAATGTCGACTTTTTGGGAAAATTAAATACAAACTCAAACTAAATCAAATGCAAGGGGTGCGAACTCTTTCAAAAAAATATCAAAATTGCAAAAAATTTTTGATAATTTTCATACAAAAAATTATTTTTCAATGCCTACTCTGTTTTGCTTATTCTAACCCCTTGATCAAATGTATGTTGTTTAATGAACAATTTATTGAGGAATAACATACTTTTAACCGCTTGACTCTAGATACTTTAAGTTTTGAGAAATGTTTGAAAAACAAAAGCACACAACCGGTTGTCTACCCACTGTATGAATTTCGCAAAAAAGCAGCCAAAAATATAAAAATCTGCGATGGTAAAGTTGCTACAGACTTGGCCTAGTATGCTATAGGTCCCGAATTCGATTTTTTATTCGATCAACATGTTTAAAAGCAATTTTGAATGTTTACAATAATGTAACAGATTTTCCTGTGATTCTGTCAAAATCTGTAACAGATTCTGTTAACTAAGATTCTGTTTTGCGATGAAATTGCGATTAACTAAAAATGCAACAAAATTTTATTCGAATAAATATTTCAACCAAAAATCAACTAAAACTAAGTCAAATAGTGTTTTATTTTTAGTCAACTAAATTTTGGTTGAAAATTTTAATCAATTCAAATTAAGTTAAATTGAGTTATTTGCAACTAAAATGTCAAACAATTTCGGACTCTGGTTAACAGATTTCTTTTTTTCCAACTCTGCTTTTTCGTGAAAATTTTTGTTGGCAACATAAAATCAACATAAAAGTATGTATATTTTTGTCAGTGCAACTAGTTTAGCTTTGTAAACATGATTTAGAGTGAAGACAAAAGAATTTCTTCCACAACAGCAAGTTTAGAAATAAAGTATTTTTTTTGCTTACCAATGCAACCAAAATTCAATCGAAAATTTCAGATAAAGGTTAAAGAACTGCCACTCACGTTGCAAAACGCAAAAATTCTTTCACGCACGTTCAGTAAAAGTGTGTCCTTATCCTCACTCTAATCTTATTATCTTTTTCTTCTTTCGTGAGATTAAAAAACGTTTCAAGTTGATTGAAGTTTTTTTTTTCTTTTCCCTTTTGTACAGCAAAGTGAAGGTGAACAAAGTGCCTTGAAATAGAAGAAAGACAAAGATAATTCCTTTATTGCTATCGACACATAACAATGAATGTCATCGAAAGAAGATTCATCACAGCCATAAAAGTAAGAAAAAAGGTGGAAAAATTTTTTCTAAATCAAGAACAATGAGAAAGTTCTATAAGTAGCAAAAGCGTGAACCTTTGTCACACTTTTTCTTCTCTCCCAGAACAAAAAGTAATTTTCAGTAGGTGAATTTCAACGATAGCAACGAAGGAATAATGTCTATCATGGGACACATTTTAAAATACAATAAACGAATGTGAAGTCAATCTCAGGCAGACATTGATGACGATTTCGATCGATTTTTACACCTTTGAACTAAAATAAATTGTCATCACGTATGAAATACAAAAATAAATCGATTAGTTGTAAAATCATGAGGTCAGATTAAGATTTTATTTCGAATGTAAAAATTGTCCAAACGTGAAATGAATTTAATTAAAATTTTTCATAACTATGGAAAAGAAAAAAAACTCTTTTATTATATTTTAAACAAAAATATTCAAGATTGAAAAGCTGCAAATCCAGTTGAGAGCACACAGACATAAAGACTTACAGCACAAGTGGATGAACGGAGATAAAAAGTAAATCTCATGTTTTGATCCCATTAAATTATCATGCGGAAATTTATGCATTCTTTACATGAGTTAAGGAAAATTCTTTTACTCGCTGTTGCTATTGTCTTTCTTTTGAATATTTTTATATATATAATTTTGATGAGTTGCAGTGATAATATGTTGTTTAATGGGAAGTATTTTTAGTCAGAATTAAGTCGGTTGAAGAAATGTGAAAATTACTTGAAAATTTGTGAGTAAATTTAGAAAAATGTTTGAGAATTTGTGAGGATTCGTTGTTAACTCTGATTTTTAGAAAATTTTAAATTGTGCTGAAACTTCATTGTAAATTTGGGTTGGATTATGGATTATAGTTTTTTCCCAGGCGGAGTTATTGCTAACTCACAAAATGCACATAGACTGAAGTGCTTGTTGTGACCTAATCCTGGCTCACGACAGTGATCGAGTTGACTGTATATTGCAATTTTTACAGAGAAGTTAAATGACTGCTACTAGCGATTTTTCAAATGAAAAGAGTTTCCTTAACAATGAAATCGCATGGGTATCCCCATTTCTCTGTAACATTACAGTATCTCAGCAAAACTATCACTATCGTGAGGGACCTTACCTTTTAAAGTGCGTTCCGAGAGCACTTGAGCAGTCGAAGTATCTAAACTTCTGAAAAAATTTCTGAAAGAAAGTCAAGCCTGGACTTGAATCCGGACCAGCTAGACTACGCTGTTCTTCAGATCAAGCACATGAACCTCGCGGTCACAGAAGCGCATCACTGCTCTCGGTATTTTAATTGTAAATTTACTAGATATGAAACTTGCATGCATACTTTACTGGTATCAAGTCAAATATGCATGCAAGTTCCGAATCCTAGATTTGCCTATAAATGCAATTGGCTTACAGAGACAAAACCGTAGACGTAGGAAGCTACGAAGAACAATTCTGATGAAAGATAAGATTTGTCAAAAAGTATAAAATTTCAACCACATATTTCATTACGATTGTCTAATGAAATACGATCATATTTACACACTAAAATCAGTTATTTTTTTGTCAAAAAAATTTAGATCTAAATCCATTGAAATCCGTTGAAGAAATAACAAGAAGTAAGAACTTCGACTATAGATCCCTTTAGAGCACGTTAGACAAAAATTTTAACCTCTTGGAAAAATAATATGATTAACACTTTCTAAATTTGCAGAATTTTATCCTAAAAAGTTTCATAAAAAAGTCAACTTTTTCCTATTCATTTCATAATAAAAGAAGGAAAAAAAAGTTGTCATTTTTATGTCATTATGTAAGTAAGATAAAGTTTAATGATGATGATCATGTGATGACAAGAAAAATAAATTTTGCAATCTAATTGCGTCATTTTCCATATGTTGCTTACAAAAAGCCTTTTTTATCTCATGATTGGCCAAAGAAGTCATATAATTTTGCGATTATGTCACCACATGTCACTGACTTAAATGAGAAAAAAATGGAAAATTTTGTGTTAGCTACAAAAATGGTTTTTCTTCCTTTTTAACCACATACAAGTAAAATTTTATTGTCCATCTAAAAGAGAGAAATAATTTCAATAGATCTTCATTAATTGCTCGCTTTCACCTCAACAAGACATAAATTTCTGAGCGAGTAAAAGATGGTAGCAGAAGCAAATGCTGAAATTCACACGTTTTTCATCCATTATTTCTCATCATCATTCCATATTCAACCACATATAAAAATCATGGCGATTTTTTCTATATTTTACTCGTCCACTGCTATCAAATAGCAGTAATTGTTTTTATAGCCGCAGTCCAGATTAAATTACCGACCATACACAAATTGAATGATGCAAGTACGAAAAGCATTCACTTATCATCATCATATATGTTTTATTATTTTCGTGATTTGCACAATGACCATGCACGGTTGATGGATGTTTAGTGAGATGCTCCACACACACACGAGAATAGAGCAAAAGAATATCATTAATTATTTTTATGGTCAAATAAATGTTCTCATGGCTTGCTATTACGATTGCATTAAAAGCCAGTTGCTTGCTTTATGATGACAATTATTTGCTATGCTGTAATGTGTAACAGTAACATTTATGTTGCATCATTTTTTATTCATTCAACTCGGACATACATGAATTGAGCTAGATTCTTCTGAGAATTGACTTTAATTGTATTTATTTTGAATATAAGAGAAAAAGTTTTATATATCAAACAAAAATTCATTTCCTAAAAATAACGATTAATAAAAATTTAAAAATATTTTTGTTTACATTTTTTAAAAATGAAAATTTTATAGAAAATCATTAAAAACTCGTAATATCTATTATAAAGCTGTAAGAATTAGTAAAGAAAAGAAACAATAAGTGTGATTTTAGCAGATACAAATAGAATATTACGAAAGTTTTAGTTAATTTTTGAGTTTTAGAAGAAAATTCAAATTTCTTAGGAATCATCAAAAATCGTCAACACACAGACAACTTTCAATTCGTCGAAGTTGTTCAAGCTGATGTCCTCCTGCAGTCAAAAACACCTGTTTCCTTGAGTTCCTGCCCATCTATCTGTCTGTCTGCCTTTCTAAAAAGGCGATCTTCAAAGAAGACAATGGCTTAAAAAATTTTAGGGTTTAGCATTATGCAGATAAGAAAAGGAATTATGTTCATAATTTTCTTCTTCTTTTTGATTTTTCCATATGAAAATGAATAAGAAGACGAAAATTATGCGCATAATTGTGGCAACGCAAGCAGAAATAAACTAGGTTCATGCTGATTTTTAAAGAATTTTATTTAAACACTTTAAGCCAAGGTATGATAAATTGGTTATCATTGGAAACGTTTATTAATTAATTACTCTATAGATTTTAAGAGAAACAAAATCAAAACAAAGTTGGACTTAGTTCATTCTTGCTTGCTTCGCCTCAATTTTTCTTCTTATCTGCATAATGCCAAAACCTAGAAAATTCATTGCTTTTAAGAAAGAAATAAAAATTTATCAACTTTACAATTCGTAATGGTAGACTTGAGCTAAAATTTTGTTTATAAAATGTTGTTTAATGTTAAAGCAAACTTATATATAGACCATAGAGAGGGAAAAGATAGAAATATTGATAGTTGATAGTCAAAAAGAAATAGTAAAATTTTCTATCGCAGTTGACTGAAACTTGATTATATAATTTTAAGAATCGTCAATTAACCTGAATATCTTTGCTTTTATTTCTGAAATAATTTAATTAATTTAAAATAAAAGAATAGCATAAATTAAAGTGAGCTAAAATAGAAAGCCATAAACCTCAAGTGATTTCATTTTTTAATAAATTTTTTCATTCTATTAATTTATTTCATTTGAATATAACTTTGTCAGTAGCAAAACACTAACTTTCCATTACTCTGATGATGGACAAAAAAAGTTAAAACATAACACATATCCTGGCGGTTGCTATAAACATTCTGACATGTTTCACTTCACATTGTTTTGTCGCTTGCTTTACGTGTAAGAGAAAGAGAGAGGAAAAAGTCATAAAGTTTTTATATTTATTCATTATGATGACAGTTGTTTGATGCCATCCATTCTGTTGACCATCATCATGATATGAAAAAAAAATTTCATTTCCATTTCTCTCGTGAATGAAGTTTTAGCTAAATTAAGTTCTAAAAAAAAATTCATTTGAAAAATCTCGCTATAACAAATTAAACTTTTTAATTTATTCAATTTAAAATTTCTTCATTTAAATTCCCAAAAGTTCTTCACACAATTGTGTTTTAATTACCTTTAATTTCAACCATACCTGAGCACCACTCAGCATCAAAAAGTGATTTCAAACAGTAAAAGTCAATTAAAATTTCTTTTCGCTTCTTCTCACTCGGCCACTTTGTGTCTTCGTTGAGCACTTTACATTTTTCACATTTTATTTTTTCTACTGAGTCTAGACATTACCATTTTATCCCATTTGCATATTAAGCGAAAGCGAGAGAAAAAAACTTCCGCGAAATGAGAAAAAAATAAAGTTTCATTAGTTTCTGACTTTCTTCTTCTTTCATACACACACAAGTTCTTCATTTTACAGCTTCTCATAATAAAACTCAAAAGAGCTAATAATCATGATCTAGAAACGAGAGAATAAAGTAAATAATATGGTTTGTGTTTTTATTTCTACATTTCTTTAACTACTATTTGCTGTTATGATGTTGAATAAAAAAGGTATAAGATTGCAATAACAAGAAAAAGAAAGAGAAAAAGGAGAAATTTAATTGGAAAAAATATTCCCATTGGTATCACAATGCTAAAAAGATTCTTAGCTTATTGCTCGCGAAGATAAAAACGATAATAGAGTGAATAATCAGGAAATGCAATTTCACCTTCTGTTCTTTCTCAATATAATGAGAAATAAATATGAAAAATAAATTTTATTTTTTAGTTTTTCTTTTGTTTTCAGCCTGGGGGTCCAATAGATATATTTTGGTTAAATTTTCAAAATTTGACTTTGAAAAACAATTTTGTTGAACCCCTCAGGGTTTATAGGTTTTTGGATAAAACGAAAGTTTTCGGCCAGGAAATTTCCAGGCGTAGACACACAAAGGAAGAGCAAAAAAGTATGTCTACGCCTGGGATATTTTTCGTCTAAGAAAAGAAAATTTTCGTTAAGATTCACCTAAAAAAAGCTCAACAATTTTTAAAAATTCCTCAAATTTTCATCCGAAAAAATCGACTGAGAAATTTTACGACCAGGAAAGTTTTCCTAAAAATTCAGCTCATTTAAGAATTTTATAAAAGCTTCCTTGTAAAAGCTATTTTTTTTTACTGTCAGTTGCTGAGTTTGAAAAATAGAATTTTTTTTTGGAACTGTCCCTACCTTGTAAATTCTTCTTGACTAGTACAGATAAAGTATAAGAGCACACAAACCAATAGTTGTAAAGTAGAGTCTACTTTGTAGCTTTTGGCTACTTTCTACAGTAAGCAAATAGATACTGTAGCCAAAAGCTACTTTTTAAAAAGTACTACTGGCTAATGAACAGTAGTTTAACAACTCGTTTTTTCACTATTTTCGTCATTTCGTCATTTTTATAAACAAACTTTCGTAAAATTGAACTTAAACAAATATCTCAGGTCTTATACTACTAGATTTTCTTCAATATAATATTATAAAATTATTTTGATCACAATAAGAGCCAAAATGTTGAAATTATAAAGAAAATATGAACAAATTTATTTTGGCCGTTTTTCGCTATTTTTTTTTTTTTTTCAAAGATTATTATTATTATCTTTATTGAATGAATTATTTTCACACAAGGAAAATCCCAGAAGGGCGTAAAACCTTGGTACAGACAATTTAACATAGTTTATTTGGTCTCAGTGAGAATAAGTATCTCGTTTAAGAGGCTCGACAAAGAAAATCGTAGAGATATATTTCCCTTGATTATTATACATTTTGACCAATTCTATGCACTCAAAAATAGAAGTAAAAAAAGGAATTTTTAAGTACATAAAAGCAAGGTTGTAAAAGTAGGCGCCTATTTTATCTATTTTTATTTAAATGATCTACTTCTATATTTTTGAAAATGTAAAGTAAGTGAGTGGGAGCTTGCTTTTACAACTTTGTATAAAAATAATAAAACGTAAAAAAAGACAAAGAAGCAACTTAGAAGTTCATAGGCCTGGCATATTTAATAAATATTTTGAAAAATTTTACTTACTGTCAAAAGAAATTGCCTTGTGAAATTTCTATTAATTGCTGCCACAATAGCATGAATTTTAATTAAATATCTGAAACAAAAGGCTCAACACAACAATGAATTGAGTTCGATGTGGGAGAAAGAACAAACAATATGCAGGATGCAATAAAGTTGCGAAAAAAAGTACAATAAAGAGTTAATTGATGTCACTGCACTTCCCTGAAGC
>JACWBX010003682.1:0-16882 GCA_014622435.1 Polypedilum pembai
ATTAAAATGGCATAATTGATTTAAATTTGAATAACAACAAAGGAGAAGAGAGACACATCACGTTGCCAAAAATAGTCACAGTCGCGTTGTCATTAATAATTTAAACGGCGAGTGAGTGAGGAAGAGAGAGAGAGAGAGAAGAAGATGAAATGTATAAAAAATGTAGTACAAACAAAGCCACAGCTAACAGAGGAAAACAAAACAGTCGAGAAATATGATACTTCAAGGAGATTGTAAAGCGTTGTCTATTAAACAATTAGTGGGTATAGAGTAAGTGTGGCTTGTGACTGACCACATGATATTAACCGCTCTTTCCGACACTGCCGCCCATGACGCACGCTCCCATATTATCCGAAAATTGCTAGTATAAAAATTGAAAAAAAAGTTCCCACGTTTATTTCTTTTCAGTGCAGAGCGGAACGAGCGACTGAGACACTTAATCGACACTCGACATTCGTTTTGAAAAAGAAAACAAAAAAAATATTCAAAATATGCATGGTGTTCACATTTAATTATTTAAATTCTTCATGAGTACGCGCTAGAGGCCAATTTAAGTGTCAATCACGATGAAATGCAATAAATTTTTGAAATATGAATGAGGAATGCCTTACAGTTACGTGTGTGTTTATACACAAAAATTTCATTTAGACAGAAGTAACAAAAAAATTATTATTTTAAGCATAACTCAGCACTTTCACTTAAATTGGGCTTGAGCGATTTTTTTTGCTGTTGCTGTTGTTGTTGAGTATTCATAAAAGGTCAAAGCTAATCACGATCCACGACCGCACGATGAGTGTGCGTAAAAAAGTATAAAATATAATTAATTCAAATTAAAAGTCATTTGACTAGTAAAAGGCCTCAAATTAACACGGCATTAATCTAAATTCAATTAGGGCGTATGGTAATTCAGTTGAATCATCATGATGATGATGCTATTTTGCCTTCTTTACGGCACGCTGCGCATTATTGCTCTCCTCAAGTTCACTCGTCGCTTACTCGTTTCAAAACGACGATGATGGGAGAAGGAAAAATATCTTTACACTCTTTCTTTTTTATATTATTGTACTATCCCGGGGTTGCTGCTGTTTGTAGCAGAAGGCAGTTATTTAAAGTTAATTAAGAGAGATGTTTTTGCAGTTAACACAAAAAGTTTGCGAGAGCAATTAATCATTGGAGAGAAAAGGGCTTAACGCATTTTAATGAGTGTCCACAAATGACTCTTTTTTACTTACTCTTTGTGGAATAGAATTGATTTTAAAAGTAGAGATCAGAAATCAAAATGATGATCGTATAAATTTTATAAAATTAATTTTTACACACACATATGAATGTGTCTCGGAAATTATCAAAAATTTCTTAACGGTACTTCAAAACATACTTCAAGAATATTTTAACATTTTTTGCTCTTTAAAGTAATTGATTTTGTATTGTCTTGATAATAAAGTTAAAAATCTAAGAAAACACTTATTATTTTAACAATAACTTATCTGAAACTCTTAACAAAAACTTTATTTGACTACTTCTTTTATATTACAAACAGAAACATTCGATTTTCTACTAAAAGAATAATTTAAAATTTTCTGGTTTAATGAAGATTCGATTTCACAATATATAGATGTCAAATCCGATAATTTATATACTAAACTATTAAAGTTTACACATATTTCGACATAATGTTTTTCACAATGAATATCCAGTGAATCCAGATTTAAAAGACTGTCGATTATTTTTTTCTTCTTCTCAGATTTGAATTTGATCGCATTTTAAAGCAAAAATTTAGAATTTTTATTGAGAAAAAACGTTAAAATTTCGAATTTTTATTTTATTAAAGAAAATCGCTGAATAAAATTAAATTGCTTCCTCTTTATAATAATCATTAATGAGTGAATACTTTTGAACTAAATAAGTAAAATTAAAAATATCTTTTGTTTTCTCAAAAAAAGAATTTTCATAACGAACTTTTCAACGTATTTTTAAGGGAAACGAAAAGTCAAACCAATTCAAATTAAAAGAAATAACGATCAGTCCAGACTCCCTGAGCAAATATGTAAGTTTCAAAATAATAATTATCAATTCTGAACAAAAGTACTAGAAAATAAGCAAAAAAATTTTATCTATAAACGTAAAGTGAGAAAAATTTCTCTTGTCAATTTCATTTGACCCATAACAATAATCATAAGTCACATGAAGGAAATAAAAGTTCATGACGTATAATGTGTCATTATTATTATTATTATTCGTATGAAGCAACAGTTGCTGTTGTCATCATCAGTCGTTCCTATTCCAATGAGCATTAAGAGCATTTTTCTTCTTCTGAATTTTAAGCAGCTCGAGCAGGCCATTTATAATGCGAAACAAACAGCCTGAAAGGCTTCATACAGAAGAAAGAAAAAAAAAACTGAATATGTGGGAATATTTTTTTTTCCTTTTTACAGTCGCTCTGTATTTAAATCTCTATCTCTCTCTCTCTTTTGGGTATCTTTTACTCTTCTTTATCATTCATCGTGCATAAAATTATTTTATTTTTTATTCTTCTTTTATTCACTCTCGACGACTCGTTGCTGCTGCTGCCACGGAATGAAACAAAAGCGCGAAAGGCTTGCGAACAACGTCTCTGATTTTTTTATTTATTTATTTATTTCTTCATTTTTCTGCTGCTCTTCTTATGAGCGAAAAAAAAGAGTGTGAAACCGGAGATGTACTGATTCTAATGGGAATGTCAGATATTTAACAAGAAAGTTGCCTCGCATGACAAATCTCTTTTCTGGCAAGAAGCAATTTAATGTTTCGTGGGAATGAGTACGCTGACATGCTGATTGACGATGATAAGTGCACTATTATCAAAGTTATTCATTTTATTTGCTCTGCAGACAGACAATAAAATTGATATCATTAAATATTGACGATGTCCTTGCATAATGATGATTATTATCAATCTTAGACATCGAAATAAAATTTCGTTTAATTCAATGCGACACACAAAAATGTTATTTTCATTTGACAAAAACATTTTGGCTGCCAGCAGAGTGAATCTTATCTAATCTGTTCGCAAAAAAATAACACAGAAAGAAGGCAAAATATAAAAACAAAACGAAGCGAAATGAATGGCTTTTTGTTCACTTAAAGATCATCATGCGCACTAAAATATTTCTAAACATTTTTATTAAAAACATCTTTTCTCTGTATTTACTGCCTGCAACCGCTTTTGTTTTTCTTCTTTTATATCTTTAATAGTCTGACGCGTGATTCTTAATAAATTTTCAGATGACGGATTGAATTGAATAAGCCTTTGAGCCCGTATAAATGTCCTTTATATCTCGCAAAAATTAATGATGAGGAAATTTTGATTGAGGAAAGATTTATAAATTAATTCAAAAAATAATGGTCAAAATAAATTTAAATTTTTTAAATGCAGCTAACTTAATATTTTTTTGTAAGAATTTAAAATTTAAATCAAAAGATTGAAAAAAAGTAACGAGCTCAGACATCATCATCCGATCCGCACGACACGACTCGATCGTTTTAGGCATTAAATCATGAAGCTCTCTCATCATCAGTATGCACATTCAGTCAGATTGAATGGACAGCAGTGGCTATATGAGGCAATATGAATAATAAAATAAAAAATAAAAATTCCAAGTATTGTAAAAGTGAATTGTACTTAAATGGTATAAGCAAGAGAAGAGAAGAAGCGGTGTTTAAGCGCGCGGCAGTTGTTCTTTTGAAGAAGCAAGCATGGCTTGCGCTTTATACGATCGCAAATAATAATAAAAATACTATACAGCATTTTTTGTTCTTTCTCTCTCTCTCTCACTCGAAAGAGGCGCGTGTAGTCGCTTTTTGCGATCGTCCCGTGGATATGATTTTGTATGTATTAACTGTATAAATGTATATATGTACTCACATCAACAAACAGCATTGACGAATTCACACGATCATCGGCACACGATCGCTCGGTTTCGGCTTTAAGTGAGGGGAAATGAGTGGAGAAATGTGATCAAGTGGAATTTCAATAGAATAAGAAAGATTACATTGTTTATTATGATATGAAAATTAAATTATTTACACACTCAGTTATCATGTTTATATTTATTGTTAGATTTGGCATCAAATTATAGTTAAGTAATTAGCAAGTTCGAAATGACGATAACAGTCACAACTTCCGCTGTGACGTTGTCAAAAAGAGAGCAGTACATGTGACGAATTGGGAAAAAAAACTTCACCCGCTTTAGTTCTTATCGCACATGACAATCAACCAGTGCTAAAATAATATTTGTCATGTTACAGTGGACTGATAAGATGACACGTCTTGCTTGACATATAACAAAACAATTGTCCGCTATAGTAGTGAAAAAAGTGGAAATAAGCCGATAAGTGTGCTTTTCTCCTTCCTCTGTTTATTAACCGCACGCTTCTATCCCCCCCATAACTTCTAAACAAATTACTTGAGTGTGTGTGTCATCTACCTGATAAAAAATTGTTTTCTTTTTATTCCTCAATGCATGTGTTGAAGTGCATAATCTCAGATATTGTTCAATACAGGAAAAAAATGTCTTTGCCGCATGTTTGTATATGTGTGTCTGCACATATACATTAATAAATGTTTTTTGTTGTGTTTAATAAATAAACGAAGTGTATGTAGCAGCACCGAAAAATAAAAATTTATTGTAAGCAACAAGTCAAGTCAGTGTGAAACTTCGTTCATTTCAGAATAGTTTGAAACGCTCGACCGTGAACGTCGCACTTAAAAACTTTTTACAATATTTTTTTTTTCTTTCTTTCGCAAAAAATAAATTCAAGAGTTAAAGTCGATAATGAAAAAATAACAAAAAAGTGAAAAATAGATTTTTTTAAAGTGACACAAAACGAAAAATATTTAAATAAAAACAGAGCAGAAATTGTGACAAAAGAAAAAAATAGTAAAAAAATAAAATAAAACAAGACACGAGACAACAAGAGAAATAATCTGCTCAGAGAGAGATTTTTATATATAAACACGATACATGAACAGAAATATGGTGACGGGAATAAAGTCTATAAGCCAGCAACAAGTGATCAGCGGCAACACAATGGGATTAAATGGAATAACTGCAACACAGATGCCTTCTCAGGAAGTGCCTATTAAACGTGCCACAGCAAGTGATACACGTCGAGTAAGTGTCTAATTCTTGTTAATTCTGTGAAAACAACAAAATAAAATATCGCCAACTTATGAGCTTTATTAATATGCGCGCGTGTTCTATCACATGCAAAAAATGAGTCTCGTGTGTTTAAGAATAACCAAAATTTGAATGATTATTTGAACATCACATAAAATTTTTTTATTTCTTCGTGTGCTAAATAAAACAAGAGCAGAGAGCAAAAGTGTAACATTTTTGAGATAATAAATTTTCTCAGTTCGCATTTTTATTGATTTCGTTATGGGTCGTTAGATAATTTTTATTATGGCAGACTGAGCGAGAATTTTTTTAGCTGTTGTCCATTAGTGATAATAAATATTAACATTTTTCACAATACCCATACATTTTCATAATTTATGCATATTGGACATTTAGTCACTCTTGTTAATTTAAATGTCACGATTTTTTCTCACTGCCATTTGTCACCATCGTCCGATATACTTTTTAGAGTTGTGATTTACCACAAATTTCACATGTATAAAAAAAGTTCTCTTTTTTACAAGCATCAATTTTTTGTTAATTGAATTTTAATTTGACGGAATAAAAGGTTTCCTGTCATGACTTTTTTCAGATCAATCGACCGCAAGAGAGTGAATCACATAAATTGTCAAAAAAAATTAGATGAAAAAAGCATGTTTCCGCTCATTCGACTCCATTAACATTTCTATACACAATGAAATCTGCTTTAATAATTGCCCTCACTTTTCCACATTTAAATTATAGGCAAACAAAATTTACGCCTTCGCCAAATTATGAAAGCAACAACCCTTTTCTCTAGTTAGCTTTTTATTTGATAAACATGCATAGAAAAAGAGAGAAAGAGAAAAAAAATTACTTTTTATTCCCACACGCTTCGGTCGGCATGAAATCAAATCCATAATTAGAGCGATTAATTCGAAGAGTAAAAAACATGGGCGAGTTAATTTTTTTTATATTTCAACGCACACGCGACTTGAAAAAGATCAATATCCGCTATCTATCTGTTGCTCTTATGGCATGTGTGTCTTTTTACAATTTTTTTTTACTTTTTTTTTGCACCCATAATGAGAAAAGGCATACACAAGCAGAAATAAGATATTAAAATAAGCGTTAATTTTCACTCTCTATGTGAAACAGGGCATTTGGCACTGAGGAATTTTTTAAGGCATAAAAGAAAAATAAATTTTGTGTGGGAATTATTTTCTCTCTTCAATTTTTTTCTTTCTTAACCTTTCACAAGACAATAAAAAATAGTTCAAAAAATAAATCAAGTTGACTAGATAGAATGGAGTGAGAGATAGAAAATTTCTATTTAATATGTGATGACATAAATCTCACATCCGACTCTTTATTTTGGCCCAATTTTAAAGTGACTTCTTTAGTATCAATTAGCAAATGCGAATGAAGAAAAAAATAAACAAATTTCGTTTAGTTAGTGTGGGTTGAAACAAAAACTAGAAATGTTTTCGATGATATAAAAGAAATTCTTTAAATTCTTTATTTTGCGTGAGAAAAAAATCGAGAAGATTTGAATTTAATTAGATTGAGTTAGTGCTGGTCGTGTGAAGATGAAATTCGATAAAAAAAATTCTTTCCCTTTTGACTTAAAAAGCAATATTAACGCTTCATTTACTTTTCTAATCGAAAAAATATTGAGCAGGTAGATTGGAATTAAGAAGAGCCTTTGATGTTTCGCTGCTGGTGCTTCATTGCCATCATTTTCTCTTTTTTTCGCTCAAAGAGAGAGAGAGAGTAATAGCTTGTGTCAATATATATGATGTAATTTATATGCTAAAACTCTACTCATTAAAGCCCCATGAAAAAGAGATTTTTTTCGAGGCATTTTTTGAAGGACGTATGAAAACATAGAAAAAGAAAAAAATTCCATCCTTTGATCGTTGTGAGTGAGAGAAAGAAAGAGAAAACAAATTAACGAGATTTCATTTCATGCGTAAATGTTTTAATAACATCTCATTCTCATGTCTTCCTTCACTGCTTCACTAAACTCACTTTCGCGTAGTAAAGTGTGGGTGCTTGTCTATATACACGACGTAGCAGCAGCACGCTTAAACCAGCAAAAAAAGTTCAAAGCAAAACCTCCAAAAATTCTTTTTCTCGTGTATATGAAATTAAAAAATGAAAATTGACGCGATCTTCTCACATCACTTTGTGCTTGTTTTAGTCTCTCTCTCTCTGTGTGAGCGCGCATTCGAGACAAATTGTGGAAAATAGAGAGATTTATTTTTGCCATATTTTTCAACACATCGCCGCCGTGTGCCTGCGATAATTTTCTTACACACAGTTTGAGTTCATTAATTTTTCTGGCAGCTCGTGATATTTATCAGAAAAATACTCACTCTCTCACGCTTGTATTTAAATCATCATCATCATCATCATCATCATGGTAATAATAATCTTTATATTCACTCTCTACGGAAGCTTAGGAAGTTTAGTTTGAGACGTGACAATTTTATTGTGCGGCTCATCAGACAACGCTCATAATTGTCCAATGGTCAATAAAACTTTTTTCAGTTGAGTTGCGGTAGTAAACTGTTGACTGTGGCACGTTTTAACACTTAAAAATATGTATGAACTGTGGTTTTGTATTTATTTTAACAATTTAGATATATTTATTTAAAAATCGTTTTTAACTCAACGTTTTCCAATTTAGCTTGTAGTTTTGAAAAAAGCTTTAAATTAAAAAGCAAAGTAATTAAATTCTCGTTTTTTTTTAAGCACATTGATTAAATTTGAAATGAAAATAAAATTTATTAAGATCAAAATTTATATAAAGTTGTTAATTTACAATTAAATTTTTATTGTATCTACTTAAGACAATTTACGTCAAAGTGACAATATCACGTCACTGGTGGCTAATCTTTCTCACTTAATACTCAGTATTTACCTTAAAAATAGAAAATCTATTCATGTACAAACACAAAAATAAAGCACTATATTATGAATTTCAATATTTTTAGCTACTTCCGCACCAATTTATCTTTTCGTGTGCGCAAAAGTGACACAAAAGAAGTCAAAATGTGTTTACAATATCTACTTATTTTTTCATGACACACGAGCTCATTTTCGTCATTCATTCACTCTTTGGTTGATGAATCGGTGAACCAACAACTAAATCCATTGTTTATAATTCTTTTTTTTCTCTCTCTCTCTCTTGCAGAGCAATAAGCCAATTATGGAAAAAAGACGACGCGCAAGAATCAACAATTGCCTTAACGAACTCAAGACACTTATTTTGGATGCCATGAAGAAAGACGTAAGTATCTCGACATGACGTATTTTGCTTGCTCTTATTCTGATTTTTTTTTCTTTAAATTAAAACAATCTATCACTCACTTCATGACTGATGATTGCTTATATTAAAAAAAACTCCTTTTATTCCCTCAATACTAATCTCATTTCTTTTATTTTTACTTCAACAGCCAGCACGACACTCGAAATTGGAGAAAGCAGATATACTTGAGATGACGCTTGCCTTTTTGAAAAATCATCAGCTCAATCTTCAGCGTCAACAGGCAGCGATGTCACAAGCAGCTGACGCCACAATTGCTTCAAAGTTTAAAGCGGGCTTTGCAGAATGTGCTAACGAAGTGAATCGTTTTCCGGGCATGGAGCCACAAGTAAAAAGACGATTAATTCAACATTTGCATAATTGCATCAATGGAGTCAAACAAGAGCCTCAGCATATTCTTCCTTCACCACCTAGTTCACCTGAACAAGATAGTTCTCACATTACAGCAACAACCAATGGCTATTATCTTACAAATGGAAGTGGTAGCGGAGTTCAGTTGATTCCAACAAAATTGCCAAATGGAAATATCGCTTTTGTTCTTCCACAAGCTGGTGCAGCAACACAATTGCCATTGCTGGTGCCAATTCCATCAAGAACTGCATCAACTGGCTCAGCGACATCATCAAATTATGAGCGAGTTCGTGAACAATCAACATCGCCATATAATAGTCCGCCAAGCCCCGCAAATTCTTCATATGAGCCAATGGACTGCATGCCAGCCGCTCATCAACCACATCCGCAATTCAGTCAATACAGCTTGCATCATGCGCATCAACAGCAACAACAACAACGTCCATACAGTCCATCGGCGCCAATATCTCTGGTAATGAAAAAGACAAATTTTGAGCAGCAGATGAAGGATGACGAGAAGCCATGGCGGCCTTGGTAAAAACATTAAACAAGTGGCAATGTACACAACGTAGATGTGATGGGCATGACTTGTATATGTAAATAATTTAGTCTTAATCTACTGTAAATATTAATTGTTAGTATACTTTTTTTTCTCCCTCATTGCGCACCTCACCTCATCTACGATAGCTGTTGATGTGCAAACATACGCTATCGCGATAGTTATTTTGCCAAACTATTAGACACGGGCCATTCATATTCATAATATCTCTGTTTATTGCGTGACAAGAAAGCTCAAAAATATTTATTTGATATGAGCTAGTGTGATAAAAGATGGAAATAAATCGTCTGACTAAAAATGTCCGCAAAATAAATGAATGGAAAATATTTCTTTTTGCAAAATTGTTATTAAGTTAGAAAATATCATTTAACTTTTTTTCTTGAAATTTTCGTAAGAAAAAATTTAAAACCTACAAATTTGTCAAAATAAGAATAAATTAAAAATATTTTATCAAAAATTAAAATACTTTTTTATTTCTTCATTTTTCATTTCAGTCTAATTTCAGAGTTTGTTGTCAAGTCAAATTTTTAATTTGTATAAAAAGTTTTTAATGGAACATCTTCTTCTGATATTCAAAGAGTTATTTACATAACTCTGGAGTTTTTATTTTCGCTCACAGTAAATGAGTACACTGAATATTTATTTTAATATTTTTCAAGTTATTCTAGGAAAAAACATGACGAAATTTATCTCAAGTTACAAATAGTTCCAAACAGATATTTTTAATAGCAGTTGAGAATATAAAAAGACTAAAAATAGATCACATAAGTTTTTGTGACAATCAATTTATTATTTATTTTAATATCAATTCATTTATTTTTATCTATCTATATTTAAATACACAGAGTTCAACTACTTGATGTTATTGAAAGTTAAAATTTAAAGTTTGAAACGAATTATTTAAAATATTTATTTTAATCAGAATATGGACAACTTACAAAATGATATTTAAAGATTCTTCTGCTTTAAGTTTTACAAGAAATTTAGCTTGTTTATTGTTGGTAAATTCTATCGAAAACTTTGCTTTTGCTCTGTTGATCTCTCTTTTATTAGAAGCATATTGAGGAATTTGTTTACGTGTCGACTGTCTGAAATATTATGTTACTAAGAATTTTGTTTAGTGTCGAAAATTTAAACATTGTATTGTGTCCTCTCTTGGGTTTTAATATAATATTAAAAACGACAAAAATTCTGTAAAAAATGTAGAACTTCAAAAATTTGTGTCTGAAAAATATTATTAAAAAAGTTTTTCACACAATCATTCATTATTAGAAAACTACAAAATTTTTCAATTCTATAGATACAAAATGATGTGAAATTTGAACGACGAGACATTCAGCAAATTGCTCATTTATTTTAATGAAATGAAGAAACGAAAAAAAAGTTGATTGAGCGAGAAAATGGTTTTAATTGCAAGAAATTATGTGAGAGTGAAGTTGAAAGAAAAGGAGATCGAAAATGAAAAAAAAAAGAAAAATTGACTGGTTTACTTACTTACATTGTGTGAGGGCGAGCGCGAGGAATTTAGCAAAACGTGCCAATTTGTAAGAGTATATTTTAATTATAGCGACCAATTGGTGACAGAACAATAGCGGGAGAGGAGAAAGACACAAAAGATTAAAAATAGTTTTTCATGCGCCAAAAATACTTAACTTTCTTTCAACACTCGAAAATCTTTGCCAAGTGTGATGCCTCCACACACAACAAAGTAAACGCACAATCGCAAAAAAAGAATTTGAGTAATTTTTTCTTTCTCTCTCACTCGCGTTAACTTTCCTCGCACTTGTGTTTTATCTTTTTTATTTTTATTGTTTTTCGCCTCGTCACATTGTGCGCCGCAGCATGCTCTCATCTAGAGGCGCGTGTTAATAATAAGATATAATTTGCACACATTTGACCCTTTCTGTGTTCTATTTTAAAAATTTATTTCATAATACGAAATCCTAATAACAAATTTTGTATTGTTATTCTCGCGCCCTTGATCAAATAAATCGTGGTTTGACAAAATAAAAACAATGCTCGTGCTCATTCGACGATGAAATTTAATTACCATTTATGTGATAATAATTTTTTCTCTCGCCTTGTCGTGCGGTAGAAGGCATGCAGTAGTCATAATTATCTGAGCAAATATAGCAATTTGTCGCTAAATAATCATGAAAAATTTAATCTTTTCAATAATTTTTATTCTTTATGTGATTAAAATTTTGCAATGTCATGAGGAAGACAAGAAATGTCAAAAGTCGTGATCACGATAGAAAAGAACTTTTTAATAAAGCTAAAAATCACGTGCTTTCTTATTGATTTGTATTCTTCATTTTTGAAGTTAAAAAATTTGACACATGTTCAAAAATCATCAAAAGTTAACCTCGTAAACAACAGCAAAATCAACCGATGCGAGTCTATCAATTCAAAAATTAATAAAATAATAAAAAGCTGCACGCGCCATGATAAGTGCACACAAATTGCGAAAAAAAGTATTCATTTACACTTGTTTTGTGCTAATAATTCAACTTGAATGCATATGAGATTGTGATGTCGGCACGAGGCACACAACTTCAACAATATTTTTCTAAGATAAATGACAGACAATTCATGATGACAATTTTTAATTGAGTGTGAGGCAAACGAGCGAGCGAGAATAAATAGAATTACAGACACACAAACACAAATAAAACGAACAAAATGTATAACATAATCACAAATTATAAGGCAATTGAAATTTTCTCTCTCTCTCTTTTCTTCATGACTCAGACGTAAACATCACATTACACTTGCTGCTGCTTTCATTGAGAGTAAGAGAATATATTCACAAAAGCAAAATTAATTTAATCGAAATGAAAATGAAAATAATAATAATCTTTCATGAAAGCGAAGGCAGGCAGAAAAGCGGTTGAAATAACATGCACTTCGTGAAATGTGCTGAACAAGACAAGATTTATTTTACATGGTAAATAATAAGTGTTTTCTTACACATTTCTGTTTTTAAAACATTAAACACTTTTGACGATTTTTTTTTAATTTTTTAAGATTTGCCATTTTCTCTTAAGACTGATATCTGCACAAATATTTTTCAAATTTGTTTATTTTACTTTCTTAAACGCGACTTGATCACTGCTCATTCATTCATTCATTAAAAATCATAAACGCCGAAACGACGAGGAAAAATTTTTTGTTTTGTGTATAAAATGACAATTTAATACACTTTAAGTTGAGATTTATGATTAAATCTTTTACGTGAATATACGAATGATGATGTTATATATACGAGACAGTTGGTCACACATTGGTCATGATTGTCATCATATTTTCTCGCATATTTGTAGAGAGTGTGAGATAATTGAATGAGTATTGTAAATTGGTAAATTGTTTTTATTGCCACCATTTCATGCTATTGCATATACCGCACACAGATGTTATAATTTAAAATTATGGCACAAAAATTTTATTTATAAATTATTCCAAAAAAAATAAAAAGTTTAAACCGGTGTCAAATGTAAAATTAGAAATATCGCTTAAAAGGTTAAATTTAAGGAAATCACGAAATGTGCGCTTCATTATTATATCCTGCAAACAATAAACCTCTTTTTTAATTGCAAAAAATGAGCAACAGTGCTTTTGGTGCAAAACAATTATGTGATATAATTAAAAAATGATTTATGCACTTCTGTATACCACTGTGCTGCCATTATATATGTGTGTGTGCTGGTTAAGCTTAACAAAGCACATAAATGTCCACTGGTTTTATTACCATTTGTCTTCTTCTTTGAATGGCTGCTCGCTTTCACGCTTCTGCCACTAAACGACTGTCACGATTTCTCAATGTACTTCAAGGACTTATTTCTTTTTATTTTGATCGATTTAAGTTTAAGTCGTCGCTATTTTCTGTCATTTGTTTCTATGTGTGCATTAGTAAGTGTGTGAGAGTGGGCGGAAGGAGGACGACGAGCAAAAAAGATTATAAGGGATCTACAAGACGTGCTTCAAATTTTAAAAGAGGCAAGGAGAGAAAAATAAATTTCATTTTCAATATCATAAGCCGCCCTGCTTTTATTCACTGACATCAGCATTCATGTGTTGTATATTGATTGACACACGTTTCAACTCCATTGTGTATCGATTGTAGCTTATAGCAAAAGCAAGAGGCTGCAAAAGGAACAAGGCGAAAAATCAATTAAACTTTTCTTCTTCATTTTATTTGCTTCCCATTCAAGGCTCAAGATGTCATTCGCGCGAAGATTGACTCCTCACGACATAATGCTTACAAAGTGTGTTTCTTTTTGAAATACATAAAGGAAGCTGTACGAATGAATAAAGTTGTCAAGAGAAAAAGAGTTGAGCTTATTTAGTAAAGTTTATAAAAGTTATTGAAAATTCGTAAAATAAAGACTTTCTGGTAGATACTTTATTCTTTTTGAATTTAAAATCTTTAAATTTTAAATTATTTTCTTTTTTATTCAGTTTCAAAATAGCGCTTAAATAAATTTTTTAAAAACCAAAAAATCGTTAGTAAAAAAGTACTTTAAACTCTTAAACGTTATTATCAAAAATTTATTTGAAACTAAATTTTATTTTGGAAGAAATATTAAAACAAATTATGACAAAAGAAAATATTTTATTGAAGTGTTTCTTTTTAAAGACTTATGTTTCTATGATAACAACAAAATACCTAAATAAATTCAAGATCAATGATTTAAATTTCAAAAGAACTAAAATGAAATCACTTTTTAAGATGATTCAACTTTCAGTATTAATTTATCACGTGCACTAAATTAAAAATTCACTAAGGAAGAAAAATAAACTTTTATTCAGCAAAATAGAGCGTCATCAGCAAAAATTTCTGCACGGGTTCTATGATGGGTTATTCAATCATTTCTTTCGAAAATTCATTGATTTAAAATTTGAATAGAGAGGAGAGTAAAAAAATTGGAAATTCAAATTAAGAAAGCGAAGAAGGTTTTTCACATTGCAAAACGACACGGGCGACATGTGATCTGTTCGAAGCTGCCGATGAGTATTTTACCTTGAAAAGCGATAACACATTCCCAATAGTCATTCAACTCAAGAGCTCAAGTCAAAAATGCACATACGTACATGATGAATTTGCAAGAAACAGAAAGAAATTACGAAGGAAGCGGCAGAATGTCGTGCGTCTTTCTGGCACTTTTTTCGCTGATGTATTTTTCATGTATGCATTTTGGAGAGTTCACTACCTTCATGAAAACGTGATTTGTGGAAAATTTCCAAACACATGACACATCGAAATCATTGACAGCTCCATAAAGCAAAATTTTTTATTGCTTTCTCACGTTTGAGACGAGTGCGCGCTAAAATTGAGCCCAAAAAACAACTGAAATTGCTAAAATTTATTGAATAATATTGAATCATGAAATTTGCAATGGCCCTGAGTGGTGCATGCAATTGCTCTATAGAGATTTGATTGATAGTTGGCAATTCTGAATTTATTGCCATCATGAGTTTGTTTTATTGCACCTAACAGTAGACTTTATGGATGACCACATCGATATGAATCGTTTTAAGCACACTCGTGTGATTATCTCACCTTGAAATAAATCAACTTTAAATGACACTCTGGTAGCAATTGTCACATTTCAATAATGAATTTTTTTATTTATTTTAATTGATGTGGACTATTTTATGATTGAAATTTTGATTAATTTTGTCAAGTTTTCGATAAAATCAAATTATAAACTAAATATGTAACACGTTTTTCCATACTTTACACCTTATTAATTGATTTTCATAATTTTTTAGATATGATTATCATAAACTTGTCACATCATTTTACTTCAAGCATTAAATTTTTTTGATGATCCCAAAAAATATAATAATTTGTTTACAAATAAAGCACACTTTATTTGTAAAATTGACTAAGAAAGCAATAATAAAATAATGCAAACAATATCATAAATTATTTTTTGTTTGCTGTACATAATCACCATAAGTATGATCCAAAACTTTTTCTTAAAATTTGCATAAGTTAGAAAAACACACCTGAAATTAAACGTGATGAAATATAGTTGTTGCGTAAAAGCGACATAAAAGTGTCATTCTACTGAAAAAAGACAATAATTTTTGGCATATGATTTCTTTACCTCAATCACCATCAATTCAATAAAATTCAATTCAAATTTTCTTCTCTCATTTAATAAACAATTTCCTTCGTTTTCGTTCTGGCTTCATTATTAATCACGTTTATGAACACGCTTCGTCATTTGCATAGACAGTGGATACTTGTTGATTTATGTCTCGCGAGAATTTGATAGCGGTGAAAGAGAGTGAGTGAAAGAAATTATACAAGTTACATTGACTTTTTGAGGTGGATTGAATTTGAAACAACTGATCGTATGACGACGGCGATGACTTTTGTTTTTACGACTCATCGTCATAATGTTTAGAATGAAAATTTTCTCACTGCAAGTGCATTTATTAGATTACAGAAGTTGACACTTGCAGAGCTTAATATTCAAATGGGTATAGAGTTCATTCTCTCTCTTTCTCTCTTTATGTCGTTGTCGCTTGCTTTTTAAAATATTTATTTTATTAATACACATCTTATACATAAGTAGATTCAGTTCTTTCATGCTATCTTGTGTTATGTGTACATTTACATTCTTGCACTTGAATAAGATATGAGAAATCGTTCTGTTTAATGTTACCATTGGTGAAGAATAAGAAAGCAATAAACAGTACAATGACTAAAGTGGTTCGTGCATTCTAAAGTGAACACGATCTCTGATGACTAAATTTTCTCACTCACCATAGTCATTCATTCCATATTTATCTTCATAAATTCTTTTTATTTTTAACACACACACACACTCGTTACTGCCGTATGGCATCATATATTATACTATTCTGTCTGTATTGCATGCGTCAATAATTCATTTTAGACTTATTAACAAATTAATTTTGCTATTTTTAGTATTTTATCAATGAATAAGTTGGTTTGTTTGAGAATAATACACGGAGAAAAATATTTTATAACCGGCATAAAGTTTTTTCGATTTGTCCCTATAAAGTGAAATTTATAAACGCTAAAAAGAAAATTTTTAAGTGCTTTTCCATGCATAATAGTGCAAATTTTTTTTTCTTTTAAATATTAAATCAAAATTTATTGAAAACAGAAATTTTAATTTTGGAAAACTCGTTATAACAGATGAAAATTTTTACTGGGAATATGCGAAGAAAAGAGTAGCAAATACAACAGTAAGTGTAAAAAAGAAAATGCATATTCATTGCATACATTTTAAGATTTGTTGAAGCACTTAAATGTCCATAACGAGTGAGTGCAAGATAAAAAAAAGAGTTGAAGAAAGAATTTTCATTCATAGTCTAGCACATATCGCGACATGTACAAAATTTTAATGTTTTTTCTGTTACTTTCGCTTCTTGATCTTTGCCATATGATATGCTTCCATAAATATGTGTGTGTATGTTAAAGGTTGCTATTGGATAAATTGCTATGAAATAAAATTCAAATTT
>JACWBX010003682.1:17207-27584 GCA_014622435.1 Polypedilum pembai
GTAAGTTTTCAAAAAACAAAAATTTTACTATATTTGTTGTAAAATTTGGATTTTCTTACAACAAATATTGTAAAATTTCATTTACTACGATTTTACAACGCGAATTGTAACATTTTTTTTCTGAGTGTATACCAGTTATAAAATATTTTTCTCCGTGTATGAAATGAAAGAATATTTTGCCCAGTGAATGAATTTTATAAATTCCAAATTTTATTGTCATATAGACAAGTGCTTTTCCATGCCTAATAAATAGTGCAATTTTTTTTACTTTTGAATATTAAATCAAAATTTTTTGAGAACAAAATTTTAATTTTGAAATACTCGTTATAACAGACGAAATTTTTCACTGGGAATATACAAAGAAAAGAGTAGCAAGTACAACAGTAAGTGTAAAAAAGAAAATGTATATTCATTGCCTACATTTTAAGATTTGTTGAAGCACTTAAATGTCCATAACGAGTGAGTGCAAGAAGAAAAAAGAGTTGAAGAAAGAATTTTCATTTATAGTCTAGCACATATCGCGACTTGTACAAAATTTTAATGTTTTTTTTGTTACTCTTGCTTTTTGATCTTTGCCACATGATATGCTTCCATAAATATGTGTGTATATGTTGAAGGTTGCTATTGGACAAATTGCTATGAAATAAAATTCAAATTTATATTAGAAGTCTACTCTGTTTCATGGTATCTATGGCTTGTTTTCTATCATGAATGATTAATATGGAAATTTATTGGAATTGAAAAGATAGAAAGAGAAAAAAAGAAACACCACTTGATGTCCCTTCAGCTCAGGCATTTTTTTATTATCATATGAATCCAATATTGAACCATAGTCAGTTTCATTTTCAGTGTAAAGTAATCTTCATGAGAAAACAAGCTTCGAGATATGCGAGACAGATAGATAGGTAAAAAAAATCCAATTTTATATGCGCAACGGCACGAGTTTTCAATTTTGTGGCCCTAAGCGCTTTTCTGATGGCACTCAATCTGCTTTAGCATATTGTTTCTTTTTCTTCTGTTCTTCATCAGCATTTTTGCCTGTCTCGCTCGACTTACAGCCTTGGAATGTGCGGGACTTATGAATTATGCTAACAACATGCATATCACGATTTTGAACCTGCGGTCAGTGCAAACCAAAGTACGTATGAAATCCATAAGAATTAATCTGCATCAATAAAATGAAAATCATTTTTAATTGTGCTCAATAATCACTTTAATAATTTCCTGCCATTATTGTGCATTGTTCGCAAATAATTAGCACAACTTTTATTATATCAATTAATCACAAATGATTGCTAAACAATTTTTCGAGTGAATATTTAATATAGTGCAATTTTATCGCGCCACAGGAAGTTGCATGTAAATTTTTTTATCATAACAATGACCGAGAGAAGCAACAACTTTTTAATTGACGATTATGAGGGATAAAATTGCTTTTATGATCATTGTGTTTAATTAACTAAGCTTTTAAGCTTTTTGCCATACATTTTTGTTTTAATTTTTGCTTAAAAAGTTACTATAAATAACCAGAGGGAAAGAACAATAATTATTATTCAGGAGTTTAATTATTCAAAAATCACTCTAAACTTTAGAAATTTTTGCATACATGCTATTCATATGTAAATAATAAATCAAATCTGATTGTCGGCTGTTGGTTTTGCAAATAATGAAAATCCTCATTATTTTATTTGCCAACTAATTCATATTTTTCACATGATAAGCCGCAAAACACGCCAAAGTGTCCACTTCCAAGCCAATGCCATCACACAATTTTAAAACTCTGCTAATCACAGCAAAAGTTTCAATAATTCATAATTTACGTATAGAATTTCGTGCTGACATATTTTGTTCATAGACAATAGACTGAATTTTCCTGGTTTCAAATTCGACAAATAATTTTTATATGAGTGGACAATTTTAAAAAATTTACATAGTACAAAAATAAAATTAATATTTTCCATCATCAATTAATGCAGACGTCTCCCATTAGTCAGCAAAAAATCGAATTTCATTTTTACTGCCTGAATTTTATTTTTTATCGTTTCTATGAGTGAGCAACGAAAAATGCATTGCTGCGACGACCTAATTTTCTATCAAATTTCACATTTTTGCACATAGCTACCACTAGGGATTAATTAATTCAGGAAGTCGCTTATTTCAGCGGAAATATGAAATGGATACTATTGATGGTGACATAATAAAGGAATCTGCATAAATAATAGAAACATTCAATATCATATGGTGTATAGTCAAATTTAAGAAATTTCTGGAATTTTTAAACAATTTGAGACTATAATAGTAAATCAATAACATATCAATATCAAATCGTTTGCACGTCAGCAAAAGAAAATCTAAGTGGTAAAAGAGAATTTTCCAACTTGTTTGGTTGATTTTCGAACTTTTCCATTCCTTCTTTTTTCTCAGGAAAAATCATGATGAGTGGTGATGCGTTAAAAAATTTATTTTCCTTTTGAGAAAGTTCAAGTTTTATTGCTGACTTGGGCAGAGACTTAACTTTTTTTCTTTCATTTTTACTCTCTTCGTATTGTTTATGCTTCTACAGAACACTACTGTGGAGGAAGTTTTCATCAAAAAAAAAAAAACTTTTTCCCAATTTTTCTCTTTGAATGAATTTTGTTCGTATGTCAAAGTCATGAAATATTTTTCATCCTTTCGAATTATTCCTATGGGAAAAATACGTAGAAATAGAGCTTTTATACGTTGCGAAACACTTCAAATTGACCTTGAAATTAAATTTTTCCTGTAACAAGGAAAAGACGCTAAAATTTGTTTTTTACTTTTTTGATGAGGGTTTTTGTTGTCTTCTTAATAAACAAAGGTGTCAGATTTCACTCGCTTATTATAGAAAATTTTTATATCATCCTTGAAAAAGGTTCAGTTTTCTTCGATCAAAAAAGTTTTTCCTGAGGGTTGGAAACTGGGGCCTCGAAACATGAACAGTTTTGATTATTTTATTTGTTTGTAAATAATAAATTCACTTTAGTTTCCATTTCCTTATATTCTTTTTTTTAAATTTTACTTATTTTTTTAAGCTTTTTCAACAGTTTGTTTATAAATTTATTTCAAATTAAAGTCAAAGTGCACAAGAAAATGAAGCACTTACTACAAGAAATTGAGTTGAGCTCAACACACAATGTGACAAAAACCATGAAAAGAGCTTAAAAATTGTTTTTTAACACCAGCTTTTGTGATGTTGAACAATTGAATAAAGAAGTCAGTAAAATAACAAATTTCCATAATTCCAAGTGATACTTTTTAAAGTTCTTGTCATCTATGGCTCGTGCCATTTGTGAATACAATGAAATTTACTTTTTTGTGTATACTATAAATATGTATGAAATGTAAATGACTTTTCTCAGCTTTCATTGTTGCAAGCTTAACAAGTCATTGCATTTTTACATCGTAAACTTAAGTGGGCGAAAAATATTCAATAATGAAAACTCTCTGAATATTAAAAAAACTATTTCTTGACTTCCATTTATCACTTGAGCACGAATCACAATGTAAATATCAAAAAGTCCTTATCATAAATAAAAATCGCACAATTACATCACACGCTGCCGAATTTTCGAGAATTTCATGATGAGTATGACAAAAAAATCATTATCGAGTTGACATTAAATGTTATTTTTTTTTTGTTCCTAATTTGGAATTTTTTTTCCATACACATATAACAGAAAATTTCATTAAATGGGATGTTAGATTAGTACAGAAAAAAAGAGTGGTGTTTTATGACACTTGTAATTCATCATGTGAGGCAGATAACGTATTTTATATATGTGTGGCTCTACCTGGCACGTGTAAAATGCGTTATAATTTTAGCTCTGTGTGTATATCGCGAAATTCACGAGTGCTTTCATTTTCAAGGAAAATTTTTTGAGCTGTAAATGGTGAACACATTTTTCTATGTATTTTTCTTTTTCTTCTTTTGCTTAGATAACAAAGAGAGGTTGATTTAATTAATATGTGAGCTGATGAGATAAAGCCATGGCTTGAGAAGGAAAAATGTTATGAATGTGTTTATACAGAAGCGAATAGAGCAGTAGGTAACATTTTTTGTGCTTTGCACAAATGGTCATAAATCATTTTTGTTCATATCACATTTATTTGCAAAGAGAAAAAGTTGTGGATTTATTTTACCACTAATCACTTTTAACGATTTGCAACGCATTTTATAAATCAACGGTTTACTTATTTCAATTTGTTTTTAAAATTTAATTGACAGGTGGACAAAATGTCAACAAATTAAAAACTCCTTTGGCATGAAATTCAGAAATCAATTCAAACCTTTATATTGAGATTTTATTATTCCTCTTCCTTTCAATGAATTCATTCCGGACATCAAAACAATAGCACACTATGGTCAATGTTCAATTTAATATTTTTTTGTTTGTTTGAAGCTTTAGAATGACATTTTAAAATCAAGTGTCATATACTGATTTCATTACATATCACACAAATCGCTCGTGCCACGCGTATGATAACATGTTGCATACAGATATCACAGTGAGGGTAAACGAGCGACAGCACGCTTTCAAATGATTGACGAGGCGTTATCGCTCTACTCAATAATTTACGCAGCGTGCCACAAAAAAACTATAACTATAAAGAGTATGAGTTACAAGCACTAATCGGCAAAACACACATATGGCAGCCGACATTAATTACTATTTCGCTATTTCTGGACTGATGTTGAAATTACTCTCGGCGCGATACTATATTTGTAATTTTTGAAAAATTATTTAAAAAGTAAGAGAAATTAATTGAACAGCTGTAAACGTGTGGTCATTGGCATAAATATAAGTATATAAAGTCTTACAGCTCTCTTGATCCTCCTACAAATAAGAATATGTGAATGAATGAAGATAAGATTTTGGGATTGAGTTTTCTGTTCCACTTGAGACATACGAGATGCTTGAGTGGCAGGTACTTTTTAATATATATAAGAGTCCGATGAGAGTAGGTGTTGATATTTCAAGAGCGAAAGCATGTTTTTTTGAATTAATAAAAATTAAATTTACAACTTTTTTTTCTAGAAAATTCTTTTTTTCATTAAAGTTGATAATTTCGAAGAAATCTTTTGCAAATACCTTTTATCGATTTACTTAAAGAAGCACACATGTGGAGTATTATATTTATTTTTTGACAGTGCTAAATTTAGAGCTGCGGTTTGTCGTGATAAGAAAAACTTTAAAATGGAAAGCAAGTGACATCAATGTATGTCGAACTGCCTCTACTTGCGTCGTAATCTTATCATTTTTTGTCTTTAAAAGCCATTAAAAGCATGAAGCAAAAAACCCATCGCAATTAAATTTAAAAATAAAAATATAATTTTCGGTTAGACTCCAATTCACACGTGATGAACATGATGTTTTTCACATGCTTCAATCGTTATCAACTTATAGCTCTCATTTTTGTCGTTCTACTAGTATTTACTTACTTTCAAGTTCTCACTGATAAGAATGGCGAGCGAGCGAGCGAGCCTATACATCACTTGACTACGTGTTGACGAAATGCTCACTTGCTCTGTTTATTTTATTTCTCCTTCTTTCATAAATTATTACTCTCCTTATCGCTTAATTAATATTTATTTGCTCTGTATGTTCATTCCAAAGCTATCAGCATTTTTTTTGGAACGTTTGTGGCACATGATGATAGACACGAGTTTTTTTTACACAACTTTTCTGTTTGTGTGCTTTGTGTGTACGACAAGCGCTCAGACATATTATCAATATGTCATTGCAGTGGTAATTTATAAAAAAATTACGTCGTGACGTTGAGAGTGACGAACATTCTGGAATAAAGATGGAAGTTGTTATTTTTTACTAAACGTATGAGAATAATTTGTTTTTGTTTATTTTGATATTATGAAAAATATTCAGTTGAAATATTTTTCAAGTCAATTAAAAATTTAAAATTAATCTTGGTAAACTTTCTGGCGAATTAATTTTTTCTCACATTCGCAACAACAGTGGTGACTCTTCTTTTTTTCCGCTTGAATAATAAACGACAAACATGTGAAATTGGCACACATATGTGAATTGGCAAACACAAATATGTGCTAATTGCCTTTTGATCAATTAATTCTGCAACAGAGAATTTCTGGGAAGTCAGAAGCGTGCTTGCTTAATTAATCGCATTTAATTCAGTTTCTTTGTCATAAGAGAATAAGAAAAAACTTTTGTTTTTATTCACTCTTTGTGTTTTAATTCAATTAAACTTGTAATTTCTGATGAATGGTCAATAAACTTTCATTACTAAATGCATTTCAATGATTTCACAGCGGATGATGACTTTACTTTTCTTAACTTCTGTTTGCACAATCCAATGAATCATTTTAATTGATATCTCGATTGAAGTAAGAATAATTCAGTGTAAGAAAAAGAAAATTGAATTGTTAAATTATTTTGCTGCTGAAATTTGATTCTAGCAATTCATTTAAACGAATGGCTGAATTCAAACTTAAAGAGGATAATTGACTGTCTTAAATGATTCAGATTGCAGCTTCTTACTCAAATAATATAGACATTAGCTCGCATAATTGTTATTTATTGTTGTTATATTTTAATTTGATCGCTTATGAAACAATTTTTCATCATCCAGCAAATATAAAAATGTTTTAATGACAATCTGTAGAGAACAAGCAAGAGGAAGAATAAGAGAAAATGCAAATTTAATATCACAAAAATCAACTTTCAATTTTTTTATTCTTTTCTTTATCTTCTCTTTTTTTGTATGTTTCGCGCTCGTTCTTTTTCTTCTTTTCTCAATGTGTGTGGCTGCGTGGCTTGTCGACTACTGATTGAATTTTAAATTACTTAATTTGATTTATTTACTTTTTTCCATTATTACTCCAACATATGAGAATGTTATTGTTGTTATACGTTTTGCTGTCTGCCTACCTAACTTTTGGCTTGCCTTGCTTTCCTTTGTGTGTAGACCAATGTGATCAAGGTAAGGTTTTCTTTAAAATAAAGACATATTTTCCTTTAAAATTAATGAACATAATGTTTTTGATTTGTTTACATTTAGACAACTTTAAAATAATATAAGTGCAACATAACCATTTATAAATGACGGTTTTCTTAAAATTAAATATTTAAAAAATTACTTTACCTTGAAAATGAACCTAATAATTTATTTTCCTTAATTAAAGGTTGATCACATTAATGGATTGTAGATGTACACACACGACGAATATGATGATTCATGAGTTGAGCTCTGTTGGACGATATGGCATTGAAAATAGAAATTAAGAGCTCGTTATTACTTTTTGATACATTTCTCTCATCATTGATTCCCACGCGAACATATTTTGAAAAGCCCACAAATTTCTTATCTTTCTCTCTCAATCGCTTTCAAACTGTTTTTGAGATACATTTTTTATGCGCATCTTTCTTTTACTGCTCTGATTTCAATCGATTTAGCAATTATTGTTCATGACATTTTTTCCATTTTGCGATTGTTGAAAAAGAAAGAATTTTTTATCATTCTTAAAATTTCTACAAATTGTTCGCAACATTTAAATTCAAAATTTGCATTGCAATGTGTCTGCATAAGATAGTTTGAAAAAAACGCTGCACCTGAAGAAGATAGAGAAAAAGAAAAAAAAAGGTTTTAGGAAATTAATTTTTCGTTTATTTCTTGCCTTTTCTGCAAACATCGACTGAAGCAAGCGAGGACCACACAGAACTAATCAAATTAAAATATTTTTAGGCACACAATGTGCTGTGTTTGTTGCCTCCTGTGTTTGGTGCAAAAAAACATGCACATGAATGTGAATAAATTATTAGTCCTGAAGATGTCGTCGTTAATTTCTAAGCGATATTATGGCAACACCTCGTGTGTTATCGTGCTCATAGTCATATATTGTTTGAATAAATAATCAATGGCAGATGTTTTCACATGAGATTGAACAATTTTCGCTCTAAATTAAGTTCTCACTTTGATAAGTGATGAATTTGTCTGAGAAATTTGAAGTGAAAATGTAAAAATCTTGTTTTTCTATTTATAAGATAAAAGATAAATAGCATGACCCTCAAATGCCAAAGCAAAAAAAATTCTGCTAAAGACAAATCGCTCTTTGTCGACACAATACAAAGTTTTTTGGTTAAGATGGGAAGACGATTTGTTGCAGTAGATAAGTTTCTCTTTCTTTTTCTTTTTCTTAATCTTTCTCTCTCTTGACAAATCGTCATTTTGAGTTAGGAACTCACTCACTAACACAATAGGTGGTCTTACTCAACTCCAGCACTTATCGAAGTGAAACAAAAGAATTAAAGAGGCAGTGAAGGCAGATAAAAAGGAATCGAAAGCCCATAAACTTCTGATTTCAATAGCGCAGGTGAAATATTTGAACATTGTGCTTCTTTATTAATTACTTTTTAGGTATACTAAAATGATAAGAAGATTGTACATCTGTAAAACAGTTGTAGTTTCATTTTAGATTTAGAGTTAGGTTTTAATGAAATACAAAATTTTTGATTCTATTTTAAATAGAGTAAATTATTTTTAAATTTATAAAATTTTTGTAAATTTATTTTGCCTTGTCTAACTTTTTTTAAAATAACCGAGGGGGTGACAGCTTTTACGAAAAAAAATTTTTACGAAAAGATTTCGAAAAATTAAGAAAAACTAAAAAGGTTTTCGAAAGATTACGAAAATTTCGAAAGATTTTCGAAAGATTTCGAAGATCACGAGGGACTATGAAAGATTTCAATTCAAAATGTAAACAAAAACAAAAATTCAGAAATTTATTTTTCCAAAATTTCACTATTTGCTTAACGATTCTTATCGAAATCAGCACAAATCTGATAAATAGGTATTTAAAAATGATTCAGATTGAAATAAAAGAAAATTTTTAAAATGATTTTTTAGAAGAATGGAAAATGCGCAAACAAGATTAAAAATGCGATAAAAATTTCATAACTCTTTTAAAAATAACCGAAACTTTTTCTGCTTGTCAATAAAAATAACTGAAAAAAGCTGAAAATTTTGGTTTGAATTTACGAAAATTACGAAGGATTACGATGGATTACGAAAGATTACGAAAATTAAAATTCTTTCGTAAAAGCTGTCACCCCCTCGAAAATAACGATCAATATTAAAATTCAAATTCTTAAAAACCGTTAACCAAAGAGAAATAAATTCAACAGCTTTAAAATGTTACAAAATCCTTTGGTTACTTTATTTTTTAATTTGTTCATTCCTCCTCATCCATTAAAGAAAAATAAAAATTATTACATTGAAAGTAAAAACATTTTAAACGTTGTAATAGCTCAACATTTTAATCGAGTAATTTACTGAAACGCAAAATGAGAGATTTATTGAAACATGAAATAGAAATTGAGGCAAATTAACAGAAAATCATACATTAATGTCTAATAAATAATGATTCAACAATCACGGTGGTCTCTTCTTGCTGTTGCTTTCATTCGCCAAATGTTTTACGCCTGCTTCGCCTTCAAGGCATATATGAAAGGGATGAGGATCAAAGAAATTTGTTAGCAAAAAATTTCGGTGTTTTTCTTTTTATACGATTTTCATTAATTTTTTACGTTACCTGCTTGTTTACTGCTTTTTAGGTTTGGTTCCGATTCAAAAACTCATTCATAATTGATTTTTTACATTGCGGTCAAGAAACAAAATCAGTATGAATTTTTTCTTCCTATCTATTCATACGGTCCAGTTGCCAATTCAGATTGTAAAAAATTTTCCTCTTTGTTTAGGATCACGTATATATATTTAGAATCTTTTTTGTCTTCATCTTCCTTTTGTGGGTCACTTACAACTTTTTTTACACACATAAATACATGGTTTTGAGTATTTTGTTGGGTAATTAATTTTAATGGATTTGAGTCATGGGAGGTCATTGAAAAAAATTCTTGTAGAGTTTCTGCACGAGAAATTTATAATTATCAATAAACTTCAAAAATTGTCGAGTTCATCATAAAAATTCCCCATAAACTAAATTATTATTAACTATATAATGAACTCAGCACATACCAGACCAAAGTATACTTTAGCAAATATTCACATGCCATAAATTGCCATAATCATGTTTCGTGTAATATTCCCACAATTTCCAGCACCTGAACGTATGGGTATTTATTTGTCCTAGAAGACACTAAGCAGTTGAACCATAAAACTTGATCACCTCAGCCGTTATATTTAGTATTTTACTTTTTAACCACACATAATCAAGTTTCACCATTTTTATTTTAGTCTGTATTGGAATTCTAATTTCATCACATTGATTGTTTTTGGATTATACATTCCTTAAGGAATATATAATTTCCACGCAATGAATGGTGCTAACAGCATGGATTCCAATTTACTTGATGATAAAGCCAAGGA
>JACWBX010003684.1:0-19958 GCA_014622435.1 Polypedilum pembai
CAAATGATTATTATTTTTACCTTTTATGCTCATGTCGAACAAATTTGACGGTGCTGTAGATCAATTGAAAGTGTGATTCTAGATCATCTCTGAAATTAAAAAGAAAATATTTTTCAAGTATTTCAATAATTATTCGATATAAATTCTTACCTTGTCAATATTTTAATGATCCAACTTAAGAGAACTAGAAAGAAAAGATACAAACTTGATTAAAAGATCAAAAAATGAATTGGAAAGATAAACTTTTTAAAAATTCAAGCTACTTACAGATTTATTCTGTCCATTCAAATGTTTATCTGCTGTCAATTATTAGAACAAATGTAGTGTATAAGTTCCGAAACTGTAATAAAAAAGAAAAAGAATATTCATTTTGACAAAATTTTCTAAGACATTTTTTTAGAAAAATAAATTTTGAAAATTGGAACTTATTACCTGATTTACCACATTCACTCCACTTAATTTATGTTTCCTGTCATCCAAATCACTGATTCTAAGACATAAAATGATATTTTTCACAATAATTACTGACTTTTCATTAATTTTAAAGCTTAGCACTTTTTCACAAATGAAAACTTTTTATAAAAACGTGGTGACTTTCTTATTTTAGCATGCTGAATGCATTCTAAAAGAAGCTAATAACAGCATGCTGACAGAAAGCTAAAATACTGTTGAAATAGCAAAACAAAAAGAATGTTCTTCTTTTAAGTAAGCTAAAAGCATGTTTATAAAACTTGATTTTTAGCAAATAATAAGAAAGGTAAATCAGCAAGTACTAAAGTATGCTTAAAGCTATCTGAAAAGAAGCAAAGCTTTCTGCAAACAAGCTATGGTTATTCGGGAGTCTTAAGTTCCTGCGGTTTGACTCTGCTGTGAGTATAAATAGCATTTCTGAAAAGATTCATAAATATGATGCGCGATTTCAACAAATGAAAAAAAAAATATCTATCGGATTTCTTCTTCTTCTTGTGCAGAGATACATTCATATATGTAGACGCTTAAATACATCTCTTTGTGCCACTTATAACTGGTTTCACACACTTGCTCATCAACGTGTGACTGGCTATTGTTGCTGCAGTAACAGCAACCGCTCATCAAGCAATGCAAAATGTCACGAGTTCGATATTCAATGACATGTGTGTGTACCTGTAACATGAGTAAAGATAATAAATATTTAAGTGATACATCATGCCAATGTACAGATATGTGCGAAGATCCATTTATTAGATGAAAAATAATTTAACGGCAATGACAGGTTCTTTGTTTTGTCTGTCTGGACGCGCCTCATTCAGGAAGACAAATATACTTTTTCACATTCTTTATTAATCGTCGTCGATTTCACATCCTGCTACTGGTCTCACTCTCTATCTAAACTCATCATTAATAAGAATTTTTTTTTATGCTTCCAGTTTTGTATCATATGCTCATTACAAACAATTTCAGCAGCAGTAGTCTTGACAGCAGGTATAATCTTTGTCCCATTTAATATAAATTTATTCAATTTTCTCTGGCCGCTCGCTATATTATGCTCTTGCACTTGATTGCAATAACAATGTTGTTATGTAATGCTTACATCTACCGGCAATGTGAGAAAATAAAGAAATGAAACTGCACGAGTTATAAAAGCAGGTAAAAGTCAGAAAAAGAAGAAAGGAAAATTTTGTGCACAACTTTAATGCGGAAAAAATGAAAATGGTATCATTCACAAGAAGCTTAATTGTTGTTTAATGTATGCAAAGTATCTGCTATCTATTTACATGCTAGTCCGTTATCCGAGATAACATCATCTGCTTCACTGTTGTTTGTTTGTGTGGTTTCGAATTGGCAAAATGAGAATAAGCGAATAAATAGAAAAAAAAATTGCAAATACTGCTGATGCACATTTTAAAAATAAAATTATTTTATTACATTACATTTATTGTTTTAATATTTCTCTGATGACAATAGTTAAATTTGATTAAATTAAAAAAATAAATTTCGGTGTTCTCAGTTGTAAAATAATGATTGTCATAATGATAAACTCTGAACATTTCATTCTTTAATTTATCAAAAATTGTTTTGGGTAATTGGCTTCGTCTTATCTTCAGTTCCTGTAGCAATGGACAATTGTTTCTGAGGTCTTTTATGAACTTATCCGTGATTTTCAAGTTTGATGTTGAGATTTCTAAACTTTGTAGTTTACGTAAATTGCATTTAATCATATGTTTTTTTGAATGCAAAGATTCCGAAAGTATAAGTTTCTGTAAATTTGGAACATTTAAGAACGTATTTGAAAAAATTGGTTGTGGCCATCCAACTTCCCAACCGATTTTGAGTTCATTCAAAGATTCACTATCTATAAAAAGTCCATATGACCAAACTCTTTCAAGTACAAGACATTTAATATTAGTTATGTAGTTTAAGATCTGTTGCAGTTGTGTATCAATTCTCTCTATATTATAGAGTATTTCGATGGTATTGATACACAACTGCAACAGATCTTAAGCTGCCCAACAAATATCAAATGTCTTTTTCTTGAAAGAGTTTGGTCATATGAGCTATCAATAGACAGTAAATCACAGGGGATGGATGGACACGGTGGCGAAAACCTGAATTTTTTTTCGCCCTTTTTGTCCCTTTCGCTCCAAGATTTTATTTTTTCCAGAAAAAACTTTTTTAACATAGAATTTTTATCTCTTTTGATGCATTTTGATTATTCATAGAAAAAAATGCTACAGACGTTAAAAATATGTAAAATAGACCAAAAAATTTTAACTATTATCAAGATTCGAAACCGTGATCTCAAATTTTTCAATGAAAAAATTATAAAAAAGGGCGAAAATCTTTCGCCTTTTTAGATTTTTTCACCCTTTTGCGACCGTGTCCATCCCCCTGTGCAGAATAAACAAACTTAAAATCCAAATCTCCGAGTGTTTCAGCATGAAATGAAATAATTTTTTCACTGTTTTTAATATGTCCAATAGAATTAAGCTTTTGAAGTTTAAATATCCATTTTTCATTATTGTTTGCTATTAAGAGCAATTCATAATAATCAGCAACATTCAAAACTTCGATAAATTTTTGTCGCTGTAAAAATCCTAAAAAAAATTATGGTTCCTTGCCATATGCATTATTCGAAAAATCGTATTCTTTCATCGATGTTTCTCCTATATACTCCAAAAATAAAAATTCACTTCGATGAAATTTTAACTTTTTAAGCGACATCAAATCAACTGGTGTGAATTTTTTCAATTATATATATATCTGAACTGTTGATTTCCAAATTATCGAGAAATCTTAATCCACTTATAATTCGAACGAATTCAGATGCACGTAATTTAACTTGATATAATGTTAATTCTCGAAAATTGTTCTGATTAAAGTAAAGTTTTGAGATATCTTGATTAAAATAGTATGGCTCATCGCAAAATCTTGGTCTCTTTTTCCGCAATGAATATCGATTTGTTTTATCAAAAATAATTAAAAGTTTTGGATATTTGCGTTTAATAGAATTTGTTTGAATTTGCTCATTATATGAATTATTAGTCACAACTAATTGAAAATCCTTCAAAATTTTTGATGATTGGCTAATGATATTGTTCCAACTATAGATAAATGAACATTAAATATTTTTCGAGTTAAAAAAAGTAAAACTTACTTCTTGCAAACAGTTGTAGCTCGGATTAGTGATTTATAATCAAGATATTCGAAGATATTCATCAATATGTAATCATTTAACTTCTCCATAATGTTAAGTAGTAATTAAAACACTTTTTTCTATTTAATTAGTTGATTTCACACAAAAAAGAAATAAAAGTTGATAGCAAATAAAATACACGAAAAACTCTATAAAAAAATGTGAAAAATATTTTCTACATTTACACCGCATTTTTGAATTCAAATATTTTTATCTCATTATTCTTAAATGTAGAAAATTTGTTGTTTGCTTTTTTGATTTTACCTTTTTTGAATGCTTTCATTGACATTATCAAGAAGTTTAAAAGCAATCTTAGATTCTGTATACTTCATAAAACATATCAATTTAAGGCCACACATGGATAAATGATAAATTATTTAGAATTTTATTGCAATTAATTTACAGCAATTATTTTCAGTTAATTTATAAATGGTTTAAGATACATCAGATAAGAAGTGAGCAATGAATAATGTAATTTAAAGATAAGTTCTCAAGAAAAATTTATTTATAGAGATAGATTATAATTAAAATGCATGTTTTGCAACTCAGAGGGTCGAATAGGACTTGTGAAATCAAAACGAAGAAAGAAAGACATCATGTGACATTAGCTCATGCTTAATATTTTCATTACACACTATATGCTTCAGTTCAAGTCCGACTTTTCATGAAAGAAAAAAATTTGTGCAACAGAGATATATATCTGTCATTTAAAGTTGTTGCGATGAAGAAAAATTTGTTGAACTAGCAACTTCCTTTTAAGTAACAGCAGCAGAAAAATTATACCTTTAATGTCAATGTTTAAATACACTTTGTAACAACATACAAAATCTAATCTTTGCTATTATTAAGTAATCGAACAAATTACCTGAGAATGTTTTGTTATAGCTTTTAAAGACTCTTAAAGATATATGTAGAAAAAGTTGCAGTTTCATCACTATGTTAGCATCCTACAGTAGATGCACCAATTTAATTTAAAAATCTTTTCAACTCCTACGAAAAAAGCATCAAGCATGTGACAAAATCCTATGCATTAGCAAACATAGCGTTACGTTGCAATCTAACGATCAAGTAATGAACATGGTGAAACCTTGAAACTCAAAAAACAAATCTCTATTTTATTGTGATTTAAATGAAATCTCGGGCATTCGGATGTGAATGCTATGTGTATAACTCTTTGTGGATCACGTGTAGGTATCATCGTTTATGATGATGATTATTGTGGCCTGCTTGCTCTAATAAATTTCCGGTTTTTTTTTTTGCATTTTGAGAGTGAATCATTTCGTTTTAATTTTTCCTCTCATTTGACCAAAAAAAGTGTTGAATTTTAATTAATGCAATAAAAATGTATTTTGAAGCACATTTACGCTTTGTCTGGTCGTCATTAATTAATTAGAGAGAAGAAATCATTTTTTTTGTATTTAGCAAATTTTAATTTGTTCAAAAATTTCACACTTCAAACTGCTTCTCGTCCTCTATGCTTCTTCATTTCTCTTTAAATGGATAGGACGGTCATCCATTCTAATTGAAAAACATAAAAGAATTTTATTAAGTCTCTTTTTATTGCTTTTAAGAAAGGCTAAAAGCTAAAATGGCTAAAAATTTATTTGGCATCAAATAGCCTTTCTAAAAGTCCCAAAAATTAGCAAATAAAAAAATACTAGAAACTTCCGAAAATTACTTTTTAATATTTACAAAAGCAATTTCAAAGATAGAAAAGAATAAAAAGAGTCGTGAAAAACTTCAAAGCAATAAGAAACGAATGCCTAAATAAACACTACCTTCTGCAAATAGCGACAGTGATCTCTCTATATCTTTCTTTTCTATCATCAAATAGTTTTTTTTTTGTTCTTCTCTTTTCTATTATTTTATTAGTGATGGTTGTCGTCATTGTCGTCGACGAACTTGAAAATCAAATCACTCAATTGTCTCTCACATGCTCGCTAAGTTCGCATTGAATATTTTATGCAAAAATATGCCTCATATAGCGCAAGGTCTCATTGAATTGAATAGATGCACAAAAGAATACATTCATATGCGGTGATACAAACTAAACCACATATTTTATTATGTCAGCGGAAGGAATTCGATTTATGTAAAATTTTTATGCAGATGAAAAACATACAAATTTTTTACCTATACAAGCTCAAAATTAGGCATCAAAAATGTTAAAAGCAAAAAGAATTGATTCAATTTCGCACAATTTTTTGTTCTCATACTTTCGTTTTTAACTCAACCAAACAACAACTTCATAAATCACTATTAATAATAATAATAAACTTGAAGTGCGTCTGTTGATTGTTTATTTTTACTTCTATTTATGTTTTCTGTATAAATAAAATTGAAAGTCAAATATATTCACATATTTTTTCCATCTTTGAACATGAGCGGATGTGATCTAACAAATAAGAAGAATAAGCAGAAAAAAAAATCAAAAATATTATGAATTATTCTTTGAATGGTCAAGAGGTGTAAAAGAAGAGATATACGAATATAATAAAGGTTGAACGGGTGAGAGAGAGAAGTAGCAATTCAACACCTCACGAAAGATATCACAATATGCATTATGACATGAAACTTTCCATTATTTCACACATTCACTTTCTTTTCAATTGTTTCTCGGCTTCTTAAAAGAAAATAAAAGCTCATTTCTTGAATTTCTCATAAAACGCAGTCAAAATTATCACACAATTCTTCATCAAAAAATGTCTGTTTCTTTATGTCTGAAAGTGATATGTGGATGAGTTTTGTAAACATTAAAGATTGAATATCGTGTGAGATATCTTTTATTGTTATTATTTTCTTTTATAAAAAATTATGATGTAATTGATATGAGTAGGAATTGAAAATTTCTAATGTCATGAACTAATATTTTGGACAATCTATTTTAGTTTGGAAATTTTCTTTATCATAAACCGGCATGCTCAAAATGCTTTATTGATTGAAATTTTTTAAACTAGAATTAAATTTAATATGGTAGATAGGTACAAAACAATATCTGAAATTATTAGCATTCTTATGAACAGAATTAGTTTCATTTAAATTTTAACAACATATAACGGCTGAAAAATATTTAAACAGCGGGTCATAGCACTTTTCAAAACAAAATTTAATTCATTTGAAAAAAAAAAACAATATTTAAAAAAAAATGAGTGAATTTCCTGATAAACAAACAAGGACAGCATGCTGGGATGCACGTGATAAGTATTGGGAGTGTCTAGATAAATATGCACCTAATTTCAATAGAAATAATACTTCAGAGAAGGAGCCAAAAGAATGTGAAAAATTACGAAAGGCTTTTGTATCTGGATGTCCATCACAGTGGTAGGTGAAATTTTTAAATGCATGTTATTCTGATTTCTAAATTACTTTTACATTTTAGGGTCAAACATTTTGATAGGAAACGTACTTATGAATTATTTAAACAAAGAATGGAGAAAGGTTTTGATCCTTTAGAACAGAAATAACAAATTGAGCATGTACAGTAATCATTTTTTGGATTTTATTACATACATATATAAATTAAATAAAATTAGATGTTCTGATCTTAGAAACTAAATGATCTCACTTTGATCGACTTCAATTTTTCGAATTGCACTCTTTTTTATAATTACAAGTCCGAGATTTCTTGCATCATCGTTTTCTGAGTTTGGTCTGAATTCAGAACACATTCCTAAAATTATATTAGCATCACGATCCGTACACAAAAAGAGACCAATCAATCTTCGTCCATCTGTCATTTCTATTCTGAAATTCTTATTTAACCAACTTCTTAATTTTCTCCTTCCTTCAGAATCCTACAAAAAAGCCATTTTAATCTTTTTTATTATAAATAAAATATTTTTTCATACTTTTATAAGCGTCTGTTCTGCTGCTAAATGAGTTTCAGCACTAATTTGTTCTACATCTTCTTTCAGAAGCATTTTAAAACTATTTTATTGTAAAATTATTATTTTTTTGTTTTCAAATAAAAGTTGAAGTAAAATTACAATGTGAAATTGTAGAACCGTTTTAACCGATTAGAAAATTTTAAAAATTTGCAACTGAAAAAATTGGTCATTCTTAAAAGCTAATTTAATAAATATTTAATTTTCATAGGAAATAGTAAGTGAATCAACACAAATTTCATTGCAAAACGAAAAATAATAGACTAGTAATTGATACCATAATAAGTAAGATTTTAATTCATTTGAATTTTGACAAAAAATCAAGTTTAATTTTTTGTCAGAGAAAAAAAGATGAACGGTGCAGTATATAGTGAAAATTACTTGAATCCTAATTCACCTTCATTTGTACCTGGGGCTCGTCGTTGTTTGTCGTACGAGCAAACTTCTGCGCAATCTGAAATTCATCAAAATAATCTGGAACAGCCACGTTTATATTCTGTAAGTTTAATTTCTTCTTCATTGTCTTGATTTATTTCTTATTAATTTATGTTTAGCAAACGATGCCGCAGTTACCAATTCAATATCAACAAGCTTTTCAACCGTTTTACTATTATCAACCTCAAGCGTATCCAATTCAATATCCGCATATGATGCAAATGTACATGCATTATCAATATCAACCATATGAGAGTGCACCAATTGTCGGCAATCAAATAGCTGGGTATTCAGGGCCAGCATATAACAATGGGTCTTATTATGGGTTTGATCATTCTTCTACTAATATGTCATACAATTTGCCGTATACCTACCTTCCTGAAGATTGTCATCATAAAGAACCACGTAAAAACTATTCTAATAACAACAACAATTATCGTCGATACAACAATAATAATCGTCGAATTAACAGCAGCTACAATACAAGATACTAAATAATCCACATGAATTTACTAAGTATTTTTTATATTAATGCATGAGATGATATATCATAATTTGCTTAAAGCTTTATTTTATAATTTTTTTATCAATCTCATCATTATGAAGTTTCATGTAAGATAATTTAACTAATTAATTGATACTAATAAAAAACTATGATTCAAGATAGACAGATCTTTAATTTTTTTTTTTGAATTTTTTCTTTATTAATCACCTTAAACTTCTTTTTTGGAAATTTTGAGGGATGGTTAAAAGTATAATGCAGTTTGCTTTCATAATTTTCTTGAAGCATGAATCAATGTTACTTATTTTTTAAATCGCGCGCGTTACTTAAAATAAATTAGTTAATCAGTCTACTTAATATTTTTATATCCACTTGATGCCTTTTTACTTCCATTTTTTTACTCCCAATTACAATTAATGTTTATTAATGAAAATGTCCTGCAATTTTTTTCTCATTGTTTGGCTTCTTTTCTATAATTTTTGTGAAATAAAGTGTGATTTGTTTAAATTTATGTGTGTGCATCTCCCAAAATTATTAGCATTTAATAATAATTAGAAGAAAAAAAAGAGAATGAAGATATTCAATTGTTAAATTTCTTTTTGTTCTATTATTGTTAATATTTGTTTTATAATCTCGGATTGCTCACTTTTTCATTTATTTTTATAATATAATGGCATACTTTTTCTTTCTTATGCATATGTGTAGAAAATAATTCTAACAACTCAATTTCAATATGTACGAAAAGAGATATACAGTAAGTGTGATAGTAACTTTTTGAACAGAGACAGAAAATTTATGATCAACTACCACCTCTTGTAAGAATTTCAGGGAAAGAAACAATTTAACAAATTTTTAGTAACTAATAGAAATGAGTCTAAAATAATAAGAATAAAAATTTTATGCTTTTTTTACAAAACAAAATGAAGAAACGAGGAAGAATGATTTTTTTCACGTCATATTAAAATAAAATAATAAACTTAACATGAAAGAATGAATAAATTGAGTAAAAATTACTGTGTCATTATTTCATTCATTTAGTAAATGTGTCTATGAGCATTTTGAACAAGCTCCTTCGATGTCAAAGTCCAGGACCATTAATTTAGTTTCTTCTGTTCCATTGCGTGAACCTACAGCACATATTAACTTTGTATCGTTTGCTCTGTTGACAAAAGAAGATTCATTAGTTTGTTATTATTTTGACTATGAAAAATTATATGTAAATTTACCGTATGCGCCAAACAACTCCTCCCGAACCACCGCTATCTAGAGCGACAAGATTTCGAATGAATTCACCTGTTTTGACATCCCACAATTTAACTGTTCCATCATCAGAGCTTGTAATGACGAAGCGATTATTAAATTGAAGACACGTTACAGCAGAGTGATGTTTATTGCGACCTATTAATGATGACAATAAAATTTACTCAGTAATTTGATATGAAATTTTTGCTATCATTAAAATTTCTTACCAGCAAGCGTTGCCAAGCATTGTCCTGTAATGATATCCCAAACTTTGACAGTTGAATCAGCATTTCCACTAACTAAAATGTTGTTTTTCAGCTCCATGCCTGATGTAAGTGATTGATGACCCATTAGTGTATGTTTAAGAGCTCCAGTTTCTGCATCCCAAACTCTAATTGATGTATCAAGTGAACCTGATACGACATGAACGCCATCAAACTAAAAATAAAATAAAGTTATTATAGTGAAATTAAAACAAAATTTGTTTACTGTTTACTTGAAGCGAATATACACGATTAGTATGACCTTGCAGTGTATGAATACACTCTTGTCTTTCTGGATTCCATACTTTGACTTGATAATCATAGGCGCCCGAAACTACTAACTTTCCATCATATTGCACACACCTTACTGCAGCTAAATGTCCAACTAGAATGTGCAAACACGTTCCATCGTTAATATCCCACACGCGAAGTGTTGCGTCTCGACTACCACTAACAACTCTGAGTAAGACAAATGATAGAGAGAAAAATGTAAATAAATTTGTAAAAAATTTATATATGCATACTCATGCGAAGATGAAAGAAGATTAAGGCCGAATAAGAGATTTATTTGCTCTTAATCCGCTTAACCGTATCCAATTATGATGGTAAAAAAAACAATTTAATATTTATGTGTGTGTGTTTATGAAAAAAACTTACTTATTTCCATGTAAATGCATACAGCGAACAGTTGAAGTGTGTCCATAGAGTGTATGTTTACAAATTCCAGATTCAGCGTCCCATACTTTAAGCGTACGATCTGTGCTTCCACTTATTATAAGATTTCCTGACATTTGTGAGCTCCACACACCACCTGTGTGACCAACTAACGTACGAAGGCACTTTCCAGTCACAGCTGACCATACTTTGAGTGTATTGTCATCTGATCCTGAGACAATACGATTTCCACTAAATTGCAAGCAGGTTATTACATGGTCATCGTGTCCATTGAGAATTTTCGGTGTTCTGATTGGATTAGAACGCCAATTCATTTCTATTGTGTGATGTCGCATGTATGCTGCCTTCCATGGAGACGAAATTTTAGGCATATTACCAGTTCTTCCACGTTTTGGTTTATCAGGACAAGTGTCAGATATTATTCCAGATTGTCTGCATTTCTCTTTCCATAAGAGATTGTCATCAGCCAAAAAACGCCAACTACGGCATGTTTGTGCAGCACGAAGTAAATCTTTAGGTTCAAGATATGAGAGCACATGGAGAGCTAGTTCTTTAGGCAGAAGAGAAATAAAATCACGTTGGAATTGTGGCTCAATGACTTTCATCATAAAGCGAACTTGAGTTGGTTCGCACTGTTCAATTAGTTTATCTATAGCTACAAGTCGTTCAGCATTAGTCCAACGTTGAAAGGTAAGCAGCCAATCCATAAGATCAGGTGGCGGATTATCCTTCGTTGGAATCAATCGTGGCGTTCTTTTGTCACTAAGATGACTCGTTGAGGATTTAGGTGTGGCAAGATTTTGACTTGAAATAATTGGTGAAATAATGCTAGAATGCGGAGATGAAATTGAATCTAATGCAAGGCGCTTACGATTGCCGCCGAGGGCAATAGGACTCTCGGCTGTAACATGAATCATTGATTGCTCAGTGAGCTTGCGTTTTCGTTGAATTTTTGGTGTTCCATCACATCCTCCATCTTGAAGAATGTCATCAGAAATTGGATCGAGTTGTGTATAACTTGACAGATCTACATCTCGTGATGGAAGCTCATCCTCACTGCTACTACTACATACACCATATTCATCATCTTCGTCGTCATTTCGACAAGTGCAGATCTCTTCACAATCCGAACCTTCTTCACAATCAGCCCACGTATCTTCAGGGTCTAATTCATCACTTAAATCGTGATTTGTGTTGTTATCCATATAATCGTCACTTAATTTCAGACATTCAATTGGATCGTCTTCGTCTTTTACGTGTGAGTGATGGCGATTATGATGTAAATTACGACTACCAGATGATGTTGACGGTTCATCATCAAATAGACTGATTTTGACATTACGACTGGAATGCTGTGGTCCATTATTGCTACTTTTATTGGCGCTTATTGACTTTGAAGACTCACCATTGTCATTGTAATTAGTCATTTTTGAAGCACTAATGACTTTCTTTACTATACTTAAATATTTATCAGATAATTTTTGCTTTGCACTTGATGATAAACGAATTGTACTTTTGTTTCTCATATCATTTGCATTACAGCGGCTACTTGTTGGTGTTGATGTGATTTCTTTACGATGAGTGCTCGATCTAGATGATGATTCAATATTTTCACTCTCATTATTATCATCATCTTCTAATTCTTCCTCTTCGTCTTGTTCTTCATCCTCATCGTCATTTTCTTGATGTTGCTGCACCAACGTTACATTGGGACCAATCTCTTCATTACTATTATTACTACTTCTACTACTATTATTATTATTATTGTTTGCAGATCTTCTAGAGTTATTAATCAAATCAAAATTCAGTCTATCCTCGTCTCCTGTCAGTGATGATGCTCGAATGATAATTCCACCCGTCAACTTTTGTTCATTTTCAAAATCAGCACGTTCAATTGCATCATCAATTGATTGCACGAAAATATTGTTGCTACTATTGCTGAAGCATAAACTTATGCACGACGATGTCTCGGCCTTATCACTCAAAAATGGCGGATTAAGTGAATTTTCATCCATTTCATCATGTTCGCGTTCAATTATAGAACTTGATTTGCTACAACAAGCAACATCATCGCATTTTGTTGACTCATTCATCTTTTCTTCATCCTCAATGTTATCATTTTCTTCATCCAAAGAAGAAAATTCATCACTTAAGCGTTTTGGTTTAACAATATTATTGGAAGTTTCAGCTATCAGAGATACACCATGTACACTAGTTTCCATTGGTGTTTCAAGTTGAATTGAACCAGTACTGTCGACAATAGCTTGTGAGATAGTAATATCTGTTCCAGTATTTTCATCGTCATATGCAATCTCATCCACTTCAACATTTCTTTCATGATGATGATGGTAAAATGTGTCATCCGATGTGATTTTGTTTTTAATTGCACATTCATCATCAGCCATTGCGTAATTAAAATAAATTATAGAGTGTTGTGTGAGTGTGAGAGTTTTCTGCTACTGTTAGTCCTTACTCTCGTACGTAATATTTGTTTCTCTGTTCAACTGTTTACTACCACAAAACTTCCTCCTTTTTTACTTCTTCTTCTTCTTCTTTCTCACCCCGAAAAATAATCTAAAACTGCAAACAAGAACAGAAAGTAGGGAGAGAGAGAAAAAATCATGTTTCAGATGAGTTATTGAAAATAAAACAATAAATATTTTAGTGAGTGAGAGAGAAAAATAAGTGTCGAGAAGGAAGAATAAAAAGGATGATATGTGTGCACCTTGATTTTTTTAGGGTGACTTTTAAATATTTCTATATATGAAGGAATTTCTCGTTTATAAATTTCTCATGCATTCCCATTTGACGTTCACATGCAACAAGAAAGAAAAGAAAAAAGAGAGGAAAGGAATGCACATATATGTAGTTTAAAATACACATGTGTGTGCGAAGACAAAAGGAAGCAGAGATAGGCACAGAGAGAAAGAAAAAAAGAAGAAGAGAAATCCTGAAAGCTATTATTCTTTTCAATTGCAACTACAGCAATCTACCTGAGTCTTCATCATCATCTTTTTTTTACTCTTCTCTTATGGGAATATCAAAAATATAATCATTAAATTTTTTTCAGATTATGAGAAAAATTTTTTTTTGTCTTTGATTTTTAGTTTATGATATATATTTTGTTGGGTGTGTGCGAGATGGCTCCACTCAGTTTTTTTTGTTTTAATAAGAGGCACAGCACATAAAAAGAGAGAGAACTGTGCCCAGAATAAGGAAAAAATATTGGGAAAAATGTATGCATAATTAATGAATTTTGAACGAGTAAGAGAGATGTGTGTATATTTTTTTGTCGTAAATAGCATGTATACGTGATACTGAGAAATCTTGAGACGAAATAAATTTTTTTTTCTTTTTTCGGTGGAGTGAATTTATGCATGATAAGAGATTCTTTAAGCTACTTCACTTTTAAATTGCTTAATCTGCACATTTGGACACGCTCGACACTTTTCACCTTCTCACATGCACTAATATTTGAGGTTTATGCACGAAAACTTTGAAAATAAAATGCATTTTTCCCATAAATATTTAATTTTTCATTACATACCAAAAAAGACTCGTTAAATTTTCTAATCTCGATTTAAAACATTTTTACTGTGTTTTGAGTTTGCTTTTAAAGGATGAAACACTGATTTAATGAAGAAATTTTGCCAGATATTACGAATAATAAATTAGAAAAAGTTTTGGATTGTGATACGATTTTTTTCTGAAGAGACAACACAATTTTTTTTAGTGGTTTTGAGTTATGCTAAATTCTTTTAGCACTATTTCAAAAATATTTCTTCCGTTACACTCTCTTTGATTTTAGCAATTATTTTAAATTTAGAAAAACCGTTAAAAATAGAAGATGTGCTAAAAATTTAAAAAAATGTTGCTACTTCTCATCATTTTATTAAAAATTTTATTTTAAATTATATGGAATTATTTAAAGTCTGAAATCGTTTTACAAATAACTAAAATTCAACTAAATTTTAGTTGATTAAAAATAAAACACTAATCGATTAAATTAAAATTGTTTTTTAATTGAAAATTTTAATCGAATAAATTTTAGTTGAAATTCTTTGCGTTAGTTGAAAAGTTCAAATAAAAATCAATTAACGCAACTAACTTCAACTAAATTTTGATCGAATAAATTTTCAACTAAAAATCAACTAAAATTTAAAAGATTAGTGTTTTAATTTTTTATCGATTAAAATTTAGTTGAATTTAGTTAGTTACAACTAAATTTTCAAACGTTTTCGGACTCTGAATTTATTAGAAGCTTCATTTCTGAAGAAAAAAAATTAATTTGTTTAATGCTGGATAATCAAAGGAAGGAAAAGTTTACATTTAAAGTATTTAATGTTATCTACCTAAATTTTCGGAAAGAAAATGAAACACCATGCAATTTACGATTTTGTTTATTTAAAGATTTTATTGTTAAGAAAATTATAAAAATTTCATAGAATGTAACTGATTTTCAAAAGAAATCATACAAAACTCGTTTCTGCCATTTGACATCAACATTAATTATGACAAATGGAAGAAAAATTATATTTCTTTTAAAATATTAAAATTAAAATTTCAAGTGCGAACAAAATATTTTAATAAATTGTATGTACATTACACATAAAAAAAGAAAGCACTTAAAGCGTTGAATGAGAAAAAAGAAGAAGAAATTAATTTTTCTTCATTTCATTCACGCATTGTCATCGCACTTAGACTTTTTGAATAAAAGAATGATTTTTTGAACGAACAAGTTCGGAACGACAAGGAAGATTACAATAAAATTTATTTTGTGGCACAGAGAGTGAGTAGCTATCATATGGTCGTGGATCGAATAAAGCCTTTTCGATGACTTGCAATGAAGAGTGCGTTAAGACTTCAGCCGAATATTGCGTTGGAATGCCTTCAATATCAGAGATTGCTATTGTAAAATGACAAAGAGAGAGAGAGAGTTATTAATATAGTTGTTTTTTTATTAAGGCTATTAAAATTAATAATCTCTTACTGAATGGAATTGGAGATTTATATAAAGTTTCTGCAGCAACACCTGTGGTATCCAAGGTAACAACCGAAACGCCATAGGGTTTTAATTCATCTCGTAACGCACAAGCTGTACCCTCAACAGCGTTCTTTGATGCTGTATAGGCTAGTAAGCCATCACCGCTACTGCCTGATCCCAGGAAGATAAATCGACCTCTGTAAATTCGAATGCAACAGACAAACATGATAGAGAAAATTATAAAAGCATGAAATTGTAAAATATTGTGGCTTGCAATTAAAATGAGAGAAAAAAATTACCTTGTCGGTCGCAATAAACCAATGAATCCACGTGCAACTCTTAAACAACCTAAAACGTTGTGTTTGAACATACATTCCCATTCATGGAGCTGGCAATTGCAAAATGTAATTATTACAATTATGTTTCAGTCATTTGTGTGGTTAAAATTACCTCCTGTGAGTCCATGCGACCACGAAAAATGCTACCAGCCGTGTTGACGACTGCGAGAATTCCTCGCTCACTTGCATTAAGATGAGCGCCCATTTTCTCAGCAGCTTCTCTTATGACATCTTCCTTCGTAACATCGACTTTTAGTGGCACTATCGAACCAATAACACAATCACTTTCCAAGTCTAAAGCATTCTCGCGTGCTTTCATCCAGCCTTTAAGTAATTTAGCTGGTAATGAGTCAACTGGATCCTATAAAGTCCAAATTAATTTTTGATAGTTCATAAGACAAGGTCATTATCATACAAACCTTCATGCCAGCAAATACACGACATCCTTTTGATGCAAGATAGGTCGACAGTTGAAGGCCAAGTGCAGTGTCCGCGGATGTAATTAGAATCGAACCACAACGTGGATCTAGAGTCACATTTCGTGAACCCTTTACTTTGCACAATAAATAGAGCAATAGAGCACCAGCGATTGAGAATAGAGCAATAAGTTGCACGGTAAGAACTAATGCAGTATGAACTTCCATCATCAAAATTGCTTTACATCTGTAATTGAACCATTCATTATTTTCATAATTACATATTCATGTGAACATGCTGTGATGCTATGGAATGCTGTTGAATGTATTTAAAAGAGGCTTAGCTATTTGCCACGAGTCATCATCTTGCACTCATGCAATCGCTATTAATAATCATATGTAAACGATTTTATCTATCTAAAAGTAGATTAGAGAGAGAAAAAAGGAGGAGATTTGCATGAAATTCATACACATGTGGTTGTTACATAAAACCACTGAACCATGATTTGCAGAGTGAGCGGAATTATGAAAAAAAAATTGTGCTGTGTTTTTTGCCACCTTTTATGATGATTTTTGTTGTTTTTTTCACACTTTCAATGTCAGCAACAAGTTTAAGTTGTGGTTTCTTTACAAGTTGAATTACGTGCGGCATTTAACCTAAAGTAAAATTCCTCTATATCTACGTGACTTAATTTTCTTTCTTTCTTAACAATAATCAATTAACGGGAGATAAGAAGAAGTTAAAGCCGATTATAATTAATTTTTAAGCAAAAATTTGACTATGATGTAATTTTAGCGTTTATTTAATGTTTAATGACAAGTTTTAACGGAACTTTCTTTAGGTGGCTTTGACTATTTGCCATTCCGCTCCATATACTACTTGCGATGTTTATATAACACTATTTTTCCGATCTAGGCAATTCTTTGAAGTTCACTGTGCGACATAATTGTGAGTCACATGAGTTTGTATACTGTCAGGTGTCTAAAAGCTCTCTTTTGTGTGTTTTTAAATATACAATAGTTTAATATTGTCTCCATTTCGACATGCTGCACAAAGTGCACCTTGTATCATGTGAATATTTTTATTTTCTTAAGAAATATTTAAATGGCATTTCAATTGAATGACTTTTCGTAGCTCGTTTCTCTTGTTCTTGTTTTCCGCAATATTTGCATCTGTCATTCAGCCTTTAAGATAGGCCATGATGAAAAAATCATGCAGTAAATTGAAATAACTCGGCACGCAAATTGAGATCGTCGGATTCACATTATACACTTGTTTGCCATTAAATATTGCCAAAGTTTAAATCGATTGGCGAGAAAAAGTCTTTTTGTGCAGAGTGCTGAAATGTCGCAATAAATATTAGCTTTTCAGAAGGCTAAAAAAGTGCTTAAAGGCACAATCAGTAGTTCAATTTGTGCAGAGATGTAATTTTTTCATTAACTTTATGAATCAATCAAAAGTGAGAGTTGATGATACTACAAAAAAACAATACTGCATAATAGTTTTTTTTTGCAGAAGCTCGCGAAAATGAAATTTTAATTAGCAGAAGACCATAAAATGAAATATTTTTAGTTTCACCTTCAATTGGCCATTGCTTGTTTAAGTGGTTTCAAATAACATTGCTATAGTTCATAATATATTTTTAAGTACGAATATAAGCTCAAGGAGTGGTGACTATTGATAATAAATTAGTCGCTACTCGCTTGAAATAAGCAGATAGTGGTAGCGGTCGATTAAGAGGAAATTGTGAGTTATAAACGAGAGAGTTTTTTTTTTTGTAAATAATATGTTGCTAATTTACTGATGCAAATCTAATTATGAATAATAACAGCTATACATTTATATGGGCAGTTCGTTATTGCGCAAGATTTTTGCATTTATCGCATAATTATGGAGTCTAAAATCATCATTTCCACAATATCAAATCAGCATGAAATTAATTTGATGTAATTTTCATTCCAACTTTGGAAAAATTCAAACATTTATCCATGACATTTAATTTTCCAATCAAAATTCAACTCATGTCATCAATTATGACCCAAAAAAAATTTTCGTTGATGGTTAACCATTTCATTAAATCAAATAATAGAGTGAGAGAGAAAGAGTGGTTTTTTTTCATACCCACAATTCCTCTTAATAAATTATTCAGTTGCACATCCCACTTTAATTTCATATATTATCGTAATCATGTGGAAGCTAGAAAAGCAACACTCTATAGAAAAATTCATCATAAACATCAACAAACCAACAACTAGCCATATAATGAGTTTTTATATGAACACAAAACAACAAAAAATAATTTCAAGTAATGACCAATGTGATGTAAGTAATTAAAAAAACTTAATTAATGCAATATATGAGCATTGCTTCAAAGGTTTTTAGTTCAAAGATTAAAAAAGTTTCTATTTATGATACATTTTGGCTTGCGCTCGTCAGCTTTTTTTTTGCAATTGCAAACTAACGAAACTTAACATATTTTTCACCATTTGTTGGAAATCAACAAGTTAGCTGCAGGCAATTAACTGATTTATTAGTATATTTTTGCACTATAAAAATTCACGCTTAAACACGCTTATAATCACCTTGAAGTGATTACATAAATTATGATAAAACTTTTCTCTCTTTCTTTTATTTCCTTTTTTAGTGTTTAATAGAAAATAAATAAATAAAAAAGTAACCAGTATCTATTTCCACATTTCATTTTTTTTCAACTCATCGTCATTGATCAGCAGTGAAATGAAATGAAAAAATTTTTGTTGTTATTATGTCATACGGTATAGAATGACATTTAACAGTGTGCAATTGAGGTAATAAATTGATGGTTTGAGACAAAATGGTTGAATGACTTGAGAAGAAGTCATGCGGATGACTGCGTGTGCGGGTGATAAGAAAGTTTGTTTTTCATTGCTATCTGATTTAGTCAATGTTGTTATTGTAGACGTTTACAATCTTTGTCTATTTAGATGAATTCGTGGACCGTGGACAATTTTTTCATCTATGTAGACAAATCTACACGCAGATCTACACGGAGAAAAAAGTTTTTTAGCTGGCATTAAGTTTGTGCCAATAAAATATAGTTATGAGTCCTAAAAAGAAAACTTTATAAGACTCATAAAGCTTAAAAAGTTTTATAAGCGTCATAAAAAGTTTTATGAGTCTGATAAAGTTGCTTTTTAGGACTCATAACTGTTCTTTATTGGCACAAACTTAATGTTAGCTAAAAAATATTTTTCTCAGTGTAAGTAGATGCTGGTAAATAGATGCTGATGTATACGATAACAACTCTGGATTTAGCACTGAAATAGTATGACAAGATAAGACGCATCGTGGGAGAAAAACTATGTCATTTATTTGAACTTTTTAATCCAAAGCCTAAAATACAATAATAAAAGAAACGTGACTTAATAGGGCCCTAAAATTAAAGGGAAATACATTATCATCATTGTCTGCCTTTTGGTCGCAATCAAAATTCAATAGCTATGTCTGAGGAAGAATATAATCGGAAATAAATTTATCGTTGGGATGACAATTGTAAAGGGAAAAAA
>JACWBX010003684.1:19978-31329 GCA_014622435.1 Polypedilum pembai
ACCAGTATCTATTTCCACATTTCATTTTTTTTTCAACTCATCGTCATTGATCAGCAGTGAAATGAAATGAAAAAATTTTTGTTGTTATTATGTCATACGGTATAGAATGACATTTAACAGTGTGCAATTGAGGTAATAAATTGATGGTTTGAGACAAAATGGTTGAATGATTTGAGAAGAAGTCGTGCGGATGACTGCGTGTGCGGGTGATAAGAAAGCTTTTTTTCATTGCTATCTGATTTTGTCAGAGTTGTTAGCGTAGACTTTTACGTTTGCAATCTTTGTCTACGTAGACGAGTTCGTAGACCGTAGACAAATCTAAACGGTGATCTACATAGGCAAGTAGATGCTGACGTCTGCGACTTGGTAGTCCAGATAGACAGAAATAACGGTCAAATAAGGTTTTCGGAATTCCCGGTGGTACGCAGCTAAATTTATACTTTCACAAAAGGGTGTGAAACTATCAAAATATTCAAGAAATTTGATTAGAATTTTTCGAAAGTCAAACTGTCACTTTTTTCGATCTGGACTACCAGGATCTACGATAACAACGCTGGTTTTAACAATAAAATAGTATGACAAGATGAGACGCATCGTGGGAGAGAAACTATGTCATTTATTTGAACTTTTTAATCCAAAGCTTAAAATACAATAATAAAAGAAGAAACGTGACTTAATAGGGCCCTAAAATTAAAGGGAAATACATCATCATCATTGTCTGCCTTTTGGTCGCAATCAAAATTCAATAGCTATGTCTGAGGAAGAATATAATCGGAAATAAATTTATCGTTGGGATGACAATTGTAAAGGGAAAAAATATGAAGAAATGTAATTATACAAAAGACCGGATATCTTCATTTAACCAGCATTTGAAACTGACCATTAATTACTTATTCACTGATTTTATCTTTATTTTGGTATAAACTGCTCAGCGAAAATGAAAAGTTTCACTCACAATTTTATTTTATTGCTTGGTCATTAACAATAAAAATTTCTTTTTGAAAACAACAAATACACAGAGAATGTGTGAATAGAAATGCCTTCTTGTGTTAAAATTTTAATTATAGAGCTCTCTGCAATATACACTATCTAATCATCATCGCATCACAAACTATTTAGTTATCATGTTCTCAGTTGACTTGTTACTTTCGTGCAATAATTAATTTCGGAATGTTTTTCATTGCTTGGATGACTTGAAACTTTTTAACTAAAATTTCAATTATATTACTGACATATGCTCAAAAAAAAAGATCGAAAGTGATTTCTCATTGTATCGATGCTACTGCGCGGTAAGTTGAATGGCATTTAAAAATACACTTCAATAGAATTTCATTTTAATTTCGACGGTTTTTGTTTGATTTTTTTTTTCTCTCTCAATGATTGCTCTTGAAGAAAAAGAGATTATTAGCGCCTATATTGAATGGCCAACTGACTAGCCTATCCATTTTTCCATAATTAAGCTGCTCAATTGATTTTCAATTGTTGACGTGCAGCAATTATCAATCAATTCTCTCTCTCTCTCTTTTTTCAATGTTTCTTTCTAGCGCTAGAGGAAAGAGAGAAAAATACTACAAAACACTATTATTTTCGCAAATGAAAATGCCAATTTTGATTTTGAGTGTTGTATACAGCAGAAGAGCGAGAAAGAGAGGAAAAAAGTTGTTTTTTCAATTTGGTTAAATTGGTTTGTCAACAGCATTGAGCCAGCAAGTTGTATTCACAATTTCTATCTCTCTATGCGATGTGCTTTCAATTTCAAAATGAAATTTCACTTGATTTTTCCTCACTCATTCGCAGTCTGTCTGTTTGTTGCAGCATGAAATCGCAATCATTCGACAGTGGTAAAACATACACACATAAATTCATTGTCGTCGTGACTTGTTGAAACTCTATTTTACATTTCATTTAAAAAAATCGAAAATTTAATTTACGACATGCCGGCAATGAAGTAAAAACTTTTGGAAAATGAAAGCGAAAAATGTGAAACAACTTTTGCATCGCAATGATGATCTACATTAATAATTAATAATAAAAATTGATTAATTTGCATTCTACAGTGGTTACCCGTGTGTGAGTATAAAAAAGAACTTTTTCATGCCAAATTTATCGAATTTAAAAAATTAATTGAATATCAATGTGCATAATAATTAATTTTATTGTTTAATTGATTCATCAATAAGGTAGCAGTGAATTATTGAACTCTTTCAGTATGAGGTAGAAAATTCTGAAGCCAGGGGAAAAACAATTCTGAAATTTTTATTTCAATATTTTTCGTCACTTTTCGTCATCGTTTACAAAAAAATTTTCGTTACAAAATTTTTTTATGTCACATTCTAAGCTTTTACAATAATAGAAAGGCTTCAGTATTGTTTATAATTAATATTTTTAGTGAAATGTGACGTTTTTCTTATGAAATAAAAGGAAATTAGAAATTTTAGAAAATATTTTTTGCCTCATTTTTTTTGCTTCTTTTCGTCACTTCTCGTTTCTTTTAGTTTTCTTTGTTTTTTTTTTGCATCTTTTGCTAGAGTTGCTTCCTCCTGAATCATTCGTTTTTAGTGATGAATGTAAATTTTTATGCCTTGGTAGTATCAATTGAACCGTTAGAGAATTCTAAAAGTCCAACGGATTTTTCGAAATTATTTAAATTTTGAAAAGTCTGTTAAAAATTAAATTAGAAAAAATTTAATTCTTATTCTTCAATTGAATATTAATTTTTTATGAAGCAATAGATGTTGTTTTACTTATGAAACAGACTTAATTTTATAGCTTTTCACTTTAAATTTTCATTATTAAATTTAAATTTTTTTACCAAAAATTATTTTCGAAAATGCGGTTTAGAAATTTGGAATTTTCGAAAAGGGGTGTGGAAAACACAATAAAATTTTCAAATTGTAACGGACAAAAATCTCGGTACTACCAAGTTTTATGCAATTATTCATTTGTATAGTTTTAAGTGGATTAAATCACAAGAAAGGCACACAAAAAGTTTGAACTCATCATTGTTACAGAATAAAATGGAATAGCGAGCATACATCAAAATATATCAATATTCAATCTATCACAATTTGAAAATCTTCAAAGGAATGACAGGTCAAAGCACAAAATCATCAAATATGAAAAAAGAACGTTCACTCGCACAAAACCATAAATAATCAGCATTGATATCTAATTGTGGTATTGATTTATTAATTTTAAAAAGAACTCGCTGTATATCGAGTACTATAATAAAGTGAAGGTCGAAGTGTCTATTGATGTCAACAGGTTTTCATTAATAAAATGTATTATTTTCAACTTTGGTGTGTTGTTGTAGATGTAATTAATGAATTAAACAATTATAGAATCATTAAATAATTCTTAATTGCCATACCAAAATTGTACAATTGTTAAATTAAAATTTTTTGCTTCAATATTTGGAACGTAGACTAAGTTTATGTATAAAGAGCTATTATAGCACCAGATTTTGTATAAATTTGTTTTACTTTCTGCACTTATGATATCATGCGTAAAGATTTCTCATTTCTGATAAAAATGGACTTTCATGTATGCTGATCCATTTCATTTAGGTTAATTTGCAAATTTAACTGTTTAACGAGAGAGAGAAAAAGTTTTTACTCAAAAAAGGAATATTTGTCGCCTCTCAGTCAATAATGAAAAGAAAAAGAATGTCAGAAGAGAGTCTTTTTTTTGTGGGAAAATCAACCGTTATTAGTATATCACGATGTCGATTTATCAACAAAGAAGTTGAGATGGCTCAACTTAGCATGTGTGAGTATGTGTTTTGTGTGCATCAACAATTTTACAAAGTATCACGTATTCAATAGAGATCATTCATTCATCATGAAAGCAATTGAAACTCTCGAGAGAGTCTCGCTCTTCATATAAAGTGAATTTAAAAAGCCCAATGGAGTGAATACACAAGTCAATCTGTCTTTTACCCAAATAAAAAAAAAAGAAAATAAGTAAAGAAGCGACAAGTGCGTGGAATGTGATGGCAAGACGAGACCATAATTGTAAAATACAGTTCATTAAATTTCTTCTTGCTCTTTTAATATAATGCTGGTAATGGTTGGTAGCAATGTTGTCAAAACGACTCAATAATGAAGCGAAAAAAGCGAGAAGTGTGGTGAAATGGTAACCAGAAATTATTTGCAATAGCGAAACTACAACTCTTCCTCTTTCTTTTTCACTCGCACGTATCGAGAGTCAAGTATGTGCATGCTCAAGTTTGTTCCATTCATTGACCTTTCTCCAATTAAAATTGATATGCTTTTTTTTGCAATTAAATAATTACGGCATCACAAGTTGAAGCAGATAAAACTTGTTTTTTATATCACCAAAAAGTAAATAAATTAAGAGGACTTTTGAGTCATTGAATTAATGATAATTTATGCAATATCAAAAGTAAAAGTCAATAGCAACAACATGGACAACGATGATAAACGAGTCAATCGTGATAAACAAGTCACAATCGCTATTGTGTGTGAATGCGGCATGTCAAACAGATGGAATGCAATACGCGCGAGTTTATGTAATCGCAAACTGTTTAAGCGATTTTGAAATGAAGGATAAAAGTTGAATGGCTTGTTGTTTTAGACGCATACGCCCTGGATGGATAATTGGCATTCAATGGGCTGAACTTTCCTCTCATTTAATGAATTTCTAGGCGTTGCGTGTAACGTAATTGATGGTAATTAATTGCTTGACTTAAAGTCACTTGCGGAAGGAATTCTATTGAAAGGTAAATAAGACCTTCGAATCATTCTTAAAAAACAAGAAGTTTATGCTGCATTCCAAAGATAAAAAAGAGAAGAAGAATTTTTTTTTAAAGATTTTACATGCGAGAAAGCAAAACAGAGAGAAGAGAAACAAGTTTTCAAAACATACATGAACAGAGTCATAAAGAAATGTGTGAGCATAATTTTTAATGAAGTGGAGCTCGCGTATTAGCTCGTATATGACCCATAAAGACAATATTCTCTGTCTCTCTCTCTATCGTTTTCAACACAAGCCAAAGTAAATATGAATTTTAAATTAAGCATTCAAGTGATCAACTACTACTTAGTTTATACGCAATAGCAATTTTAAAACATATCTCTCTCCCATGATCTCCTTTTAGGCGTGTGAAGGTGAAATTATTTGATATTTTTTTTATTTCGATTATGGCGTGAAAGAGGAAAAAATGTTTGGAATTCTTCAACACCTCTTGCTGCCTGCAATAATGTACAAAAAAGCACTTAAAAAAGTTTTTCTTGCTTCAAATATTTAAAACATTCAGAATTGTTATTTTGGCAAATCTGCATAAAAAAATCGACAGAAATCTTATTGAAAAGAGAATGTAAATTGTTTTAACTCGCAGGTTGCAAGTCAATTCAGGCAAAGAAGGCCTGAACGTGGGCATTCTCTTAACAACTTTCAAAAAAGTATTAAAAATTGATTTTTTTTTCTCTCCCATGTTTGTGTTTATAAATAAAGTAAAGAAGCGTCATGTGATGATGAGTAAATTTTCAAAAATAAACTTTAAATTTTTTTCTCAAAATTTATTCCGTTGCCGACTCTTGTTGCTGTTGAAGGTGTGAAAAGAATATAAATGTGACCGCTCCCTCCTTAAAGAGCAAGCTAAATACTTAGCAGAAGATTCGCTATAGCGTGACATGTATGCTCTTTTGTAATGTTTGATTTTAATCCTTTTTGTATATGGTTTGTAAAAATTTAATCCTATTGAAGTGTAAAATACTTTTTTGAAATTTTTTGTAAAAGAGAAAGGAAACACAATCACTTTGCCACTATTATTCATTTAAATACATTCAATCACTTTCATCATGATATGTATAAATATTTTCTTTTCTTTCTTTTTTGCCTTTTTTAGCGATTTTTATTACCATTTTTTAAAAAATAACAGCGGAAATTTTTTATTAATAATTTTGCGCTTCTTTCGTTTCTTTTGCGCTTTCCTTGAAATAATTCGTATGTTTTTCAGTTGTTAATCTTATTTCTACGAGTTTCACTATGCTCCTTGAGCTTATAATAATTTTTTTAACACGTATTTTTAATTAGCAAGTTAAGACAAATAAAAATATCTTCTCGAAAAATTCACGCGCGTACTCGATGTTGTTTAGTCGAGTCTCAAAAGCGAACTGAGCACTCAGCAAAACTGGCTTTTTGCGCTTTGCTTTTCGTTTCTTTACATTTCTTTCCTCATTGTAGCTGTGGTAGAGAAGTACAAAATATCTTCAAGACATAAAAATGAAGAAAGAGAAAAAGAGAAGTAATGTTTATGCTTGAAAAGCAAAAAGACTTGAAGTCAAAGCATGTAAGCAAATTTCTTAAAGCATTAAATTCGATAAGTGCTTAAGCTCGCATAAAGCGAGCATAGAATTGAGACTTTTTGAAAGGGATTTGAGTGTGTCGCTTTAACCGGTTTTCTCTCCATACATAGTTAATGAAATTGGATCCAAATAATTTTTTTTTCTCTATTTCTTTGCTTTCTATCTCGCGTTCTCCTTTTACATTATAAGCCTGCTTTAAGTTGGGCAACGGAATGTGTGTATAGAGCATATGTACATTCTTAAATTGTTCTTATATGCTAGAATGCCTGTAATAAGCAAGTTTTTTTCATCCGTTAGAAATTTGCGATATTATTAAGAAATCAGCAGATAATAATGATTAGATCAATTACAATTATAACATTTGGCTGTTAAATTTTTGCGTAAATCATATTGGAAATGATTATTGCTTGATAATATCACTTGAAATTTTGACTGTTAAATTTTTTATTTCAAATGTTTTTGCACACTCCTTTTCGAAACTTTTTGAATTTTTGAAATTTTTGAAAGACGTTTTCGAAAATTTTTTTGAAGTAAAAACCAAAATCTAAAATTTTAAGATTAAATGATGTGTTTATTAACTCTTTTTCAGTTTGATAGCATTTTCTTAGATCGACGAACATTAATATTTAGTTTTATTCTAGTATTTTAAATTTAGTTAAAAGTTTGAATGTTTTCGAAATAAAGAAAAACAGCTTTGACGAAAGAACTATTTTCGTTTTTCTTTCGCTGTTTTTCGTCAGTTTCGTCATTGTTTATAAACAAAATTTTCTATGCAAAAATATTATTTATGACAAATTCTAAGTTTCTATAGTAGTATAAATAGTTCAGCACTGTTTATAATTGAAATTATTAGTATTTTCTTTATAAAATTTATTAAAGAAAAATTTAAAATTTTATAAAATCATTTTGCATCATTTGATTTTTGCTTCTTTTCGATATTTTTCGCTTCTTATAGATACTTTTCGCTTCTTTTCGTCTTATTCGTTATTTGCATCTTTTGTTAGAGCTGTTTTCCCCCGTTTCGAGATATCCCTAACGGTCGTGTGATACTAGCAGGGATTAGAGAAAGAAATGATTTAAAAATTGATAAAAAATGTAGCGGATAAGTGAAGATTTAATAACTTTTACCGTTAATAGTTATGCATTTTGTCGCTTCTTTGTCATACATATTACATCATGAGAAGATCACCTAAATAGATTTCTCTAATCACTCTATACAGACAGAGTTCATTCTTTTCACGCCTCATCATCATCTTCTTCTTCTTCAAGAATCAACAATTATGCGTTATTATAACGAGTTATTTCGATAATTAATCATAATTTTTCAGCTATTACGGAGAAGAGAAATATTTTTCGATGGTGGTCCAAAAATATTTTTACCGAATTCTTTTCGCGAGAATTTCTTTTCTTTTTCTGCTTAATGAACGTAATCATCATTTCTTTTTTGCAATTATTCCATTCGCAATGGACAACAAAAAAGCTAGAAAATTGTTTTGTATATCGATTGTATAGTCAATATATTGTATGAGAGCAGCGTGCCAAAATTGAATTTAATGAATGGAAAGAATTGATTCTAAATGAGAAAGCCTGAAAAAGCTAAACGGTTTTTGTGGGTATTATCAACTTATAGACACACACATTCAATTGCTGACAATAACAATTTACCATAAAACTGATGTTTACAGTTAAAACCATGTTTGCAACAACTCTATATTCCCTTTTTTGAAAGAATCATAAGAAAACTGATTTCATTTCTCCTCTTAAGAGGTGTGTCTTTTCTTTAACTCATCTCATCAATTGAAAAAGTCTATTAATTCTTTAAGAGAGTAAAATAAGTGAGTACAATTAAATGGGTCATTGGATATTTCAATTGAATGTTTTTCTTTTCATGTAGAGAGAGGAAACTGCCTAGCATGTTTTGAAATAAGTAAAGTAGATAAATGAATTTTTAAATTAAAAAAAAATACTAAAAAATTTCTTCTTGATCGCTTGCTCAATTGAGATTTGAGACAAGTATGGAAAGTAGAGGCTTGTCAAAAATGAGATCAATAGAAAAGTGAATTAATTGAATGAATCGTCGTATGAAATTGTGATATTTTTCGTTAACAGCATTAGAAAATAATTAAATAGGTAGATATGTGAGATAAATTTATCTGAGTTATGAGCGGCATGCAATTTTCTAAATTTTCTTCTCTTCTTTTCGTTACATGAGAAATGATGCTGAAAGTCGATAAATGTACATTAAACATTTCTTCTAAAGAAAATGAAAAGAAGAAGAAGAAAAAACTTCATGCACCGGAGATTGATGAATTTCTCCATTTCTGATCTATTAATTTTTCGAAATTTCGAAGAGATATCATATAAGTTATCAAATGCACAAAGTGATTAACGTGAAATTTAATTTAGAAAAGATTAAGTTTAGTAAATTGAAAGTGGCGCCTGATTGGGTTAATCTAAGATCTTAAATTTCATTTTGCAAAGAAAACATTTAAGCTTTAACGATTTTCATCATTACTAAACTATGCAAAGCATGTCAGTAATTTGTGTTAATGTGTGCTACCAGCTTCTATCAACAAATAAAAAATTTATTCAAGTTATCATTAATTTTTTTTCCGGACAGACAGCTTTTAGCTTTTTTTCAAAGTCCTGCCTATTTTATTGCTATGGCCTTTGATAATAAGTATTGGCAAGAGAAGAGAAGCAAAAAAAATATTAACAACGACTGGTTTTGTGCTTGTTTACTTTTTTTGCAAAGCAAAAATGTTAATAAGTAAATAAAACAAACATCAAAAAATGCAGAAAAATGCGAAACATTTCAAAGAAGCATATGGATAAAGCTACTAAAGGTAATTGATTTTGTCGTAGCGAAGCGAATCAAAGCAAACGACGGACATCTTTGTTTGTGTGACTTAAAATAGACAAATTTAATTAGAATCAGATTTTGGTGTTATATCTCAATAACTTCAACGATATTTGTAGTCATTACTTTGGCTTTTGTTGTGAATCGTTTCCTCTTTTTGTGGCTGACAGGTCTCTTATATGCTTACTCAAAATATTACCATAATTTATCTCTTCAAATTCAATAAAGCGACCATAAATTAATGAATACGATATTTTCATCATTTCAAATTGCTCTAATAACTATAATAGCCTGCGAGAATTATAGAAACCAGATTTCACATGGTGATATTATTGAAATTAAAACTAATTCAATTTTAATGGAATTTGACAAGAATTGAAATCAATTTGAGGAGAGAAAACATAACTATAATAATTACGACTCATGTGAAGCAGTCACACGAAGTTCAAAAGAGAAGAAAAATGTTTAAATAACTTCGCAAGGTCACATCGAACAAATGTTAATATAAGAATCACTCTAAGGTGTGTGTAAGCTTGCTTTTTTTTATTTTGCTTTTTTCCGCGCTTTACGAGAATGTTTTTTGTGCACATTGCGTGACATAATCGTAAAGTATTTTGTGATGAGATGTGTTAAGTAAATAAAAATTTTTTCATAGTGATCGGCACCTATTAGACTCATCGTTCGAATGCACGACCTCAACACACAATCCATCCAGTGCTTTTGTTCAATTCAAAACGAAAATTAAATAAACATTTATGTAATTATCGATTTATGTCATCGATAGGCATTTTTTTGTTTGATTTGTTTCGCTTAAATGGCTAAGATTTCAAACAAATTGACTCATTTCAATCAAACAGTTGACGATTCAATCAAAATTGCCGATGATGAGTTGATTATGTGTGGAATGTGTAGCTGTTACTACTGCCGTGGGCTGATGTCGACATGTTTCGATTGAGCAAAGCTGAATTTTATTTAATTTGTCGCTTCCTCTGTGATTAATTGCAGTTTTTATTATTTTGATCAAAAAGTGCTTATTTGTGTATAAATAATGATCAATTATGCAAACTGTCACTAATATTATTGCTGTGTGTTGCTCATTAAATCAGTATCACGCGTAGGACGACTAATATCTTTTCATCATCAGTAAATTTCAGGCTTTTATTCACTATTATGCTTTTGTTGCTCATTCATTGGCAGTTCATTGAACTGTGCAATCGAACACAAAGGTGTCGTGTCATGCCGAGCATTGAAAAAAGTGGGCATCACTTTCTAATTTTATTATCGAAATTGTTCATTACAATGCTATATGTAAGAGATGAATGACATTATGTTGTCTATAGATTATTTCACTTTATTGTATTTGATCTGTTTGTTTGGTGATTAAAGTTAGGAAGTTAATTAAATTTCATAAATATTTTTCCTCAAATTATCATAATTAACCTCAATTGTTTGTCTACATCAATAAAAGTCATGAGCTTTAATTTAATTTTTTCACACTAATGATATTTTCATTTAATTGAGAAATAAATTTCACTTGTGTGACACTAATTTATTTGATACTATTACCTGAGTCTGGAATTTTTTAATCATTTAATTATTTATTAATAAAATATGAAGAAAATTAGTTAAAACAGTGTTGGTCAACAGATGTGTCTTGTGACTCTAGTGTGTCGTAACATGAGCTTAGGTATGTTATGAAAATTTTTTGAAAATAATGAAACAATTGTCCTTTTTCCTTGAGCTGAAAAATCAAGTAAAAATTATTTAAATTTCAACAAATTTTCGTCAATTTCCAAGAAGAAAAATTTTTGATGTGCCACGAGAGGAGGCTTTTTCGTTCAGATGTGCCGTAAAATAAATTTTTACTCTTAAGTGTGTCGCAGATCAATTAAGTTTGGCCACCACTGAGTTAGATTATATTTTACATATTTTAATCCAAGGGAAAAGAACATCAACTTTATGCCACGTTTTGCAGCTTTTTACAGCTTTTTACAACTTTTAGCACCTTTTGCAGCGTTTTACGGAAGTACTTTTGCCTTGTTTTAATCTAAAACTAAATTAAAAAGATTTTCTTCTTGAATAACATTTAAAATCGAATAAAAATATAAAATCAAGGCCAAACAACTTTACAAAATGAAATAAAAAGGAATGAAATGTAACAA